>JASTWL010000449.1:0-149352 GCA_035220575.1 Temnothorax rugatulus | reverse complement strand
GCGACCAAGAAATCAGGGGCCACGCAGTGTGCGCAGCTATTCCATTACATCGGCGAGGAAGGGTTCAAAATATACACAACGTTCTCGACAACGAAATTGGAAAAGGACAATCTGCAAATCCTGCTGAAAAAAGTTCGAAGAGCACTTTTTGCCAAAAGAAAACCTGGCCTACGAGAGATACCAATTTTTCTCGTATCGCCAGCGTGAAGGGGAAACGCTGGAACAATTCATCACGCAACTCAAAAAAAAGACGAAGAAGTGCAAGCTGGGCAGTCTCAACGACGAATTAATCAAGACGATGATCACCTGCGGAGTGGCCGACGGGTCGATAAGGGAAAAACTGCTCCAAAACGACGAGCAAACTCTTCAGGAGGCGATAAATCGCTGCCTTATCATCGAGAAGTCCAAGGAGAGATCACAGGAGATGGAACACGCGCTGACGACCACGGCAACGGTTGACGCAATCAAGGGGCGGAGTCAACGCACCGACGCAGTACAACACTCTACAGCTAAGTCTATAACTTCGTGCACGAAATGCGGATATTTTCACGCGATAAATAGATGCCCGGTGTCCAATAAAACTTGTAACAATTGTAAGAAGAAAAATTACTTCGCGGAAATGTGTTTTAAAAAGCAAGAAGTAAAAAATCGCGAGCGTAAAATAAACGAAATAAATGAAGATTCCGATACAGACGATTACTTGTTTATAGCTCAAATCGAAACTCCAAACGAAAAAGAACATTGGCACGCGGAGTTAGGAATTAACAATCACGACATCGAATTTAAAATTGATACGGGCGCAGACGCCAATATTTTGCCTTTACCAATATTTAAAAAGATTAATTTAATTGTCCGAAAAAACAAATAAAAACACACAGAGAACTTCTTGCACAGAGAACTTATGGTTTCGATATCTCGGGATCCCCATGGCAGGATAATTATGTATCACAAAATCATAGGAACAGCCATTATAATTATATTGGTATGTATATATTCTATATACTATATAACATTTGAATTGATTTTAATTAAATAAGATATTGTTGAAGAAGATACGTTTGTGTTCAGAAAGGATTATAATTAAATTTTCTGTTTTGAAGATCTCGAGTTTCACGAAGCTGTATATCCAATCAGAGTGTCTATATATGAAGTATATAATCCTGGATACGTAAATAAAACTAAAATTTGAGCTCAAGATTCTGACGATCGGTGGTTTCTTATTATGGAATGGGCAGCGTCAGATTGTTCCTGCGACATCGAGGATACTTTCTCCACCATTATCGCATCCATGCAACTTTAAAACCAAAACAATAAGGCTAAAATTTATGTCCAGCGTTTTAAAGTATTCATCACAGCTAGATGCCGTGCAATTGATAGGGACGTCAAAATTAATCTGTCCAAAAGAACCTGAACAGAGTTTAACTAATCTGATAAAACGCATCAACTGCAAGTATCCACCAATTTTCCAAAAACCTCTAAACAAATGTCCAGGTAGACTTCAAAGAATGTTAGTTCAAATTCAAAAATACGACATAGAGATTGCTTACCGTCCGGGCAAGGAGCTTGCTTCACATAGCAGACGCTTTGTCACGGGCTAACGATAAAAACGATAAATTCATAGGCTGGTCACAGGAAATCGAGGCCCAGATATGCTCAGTAAATTACGTAAATGCAACTCCTCAAAAAATAAAACAACTGACTGAAAGCACCGAGAAGGACAGCGAGTTAAAAGCATTAAAAGAAACGATCCAAAACGGATAGCCGAATAACTCGAACAAATTGCAGGCAACAGTAAGACCGTACGCTCAATATAAAAGCGACCTCGTCATCGTAGACGGCCTAGTTTTCAAAAACGATTGTATTGTAATCCCGCGGGAAATGAGACAGGAAATAATCGACAGAATACACTATTTCCACTTAGAAATAACAAAATGCCTGAAAATTGCGCGCGAATCGGTTTTTTGGCCAGGAATCTCGAGCCAAGTCAAACCAGCAATCGGAAATTGTCCTATCTGCTTAAAGTATTCGAACACACAAAACAGAGGAGAACCGCTTCAATCCCACGAAATTCCAGACCTACCATGGAACAAAATTGCTTGCGACCTATACGAGATAAATGGCCAGAAATACCTCCTAGTCGTAGATTACTACTTAAAACATTCTTCAAACCATACTTGATAATCATCGATCCCGATCTTATTCGAGACGTGTTAACGAAGGAATTTACAAGTTTCCATGATCGTGGAATACACTTCAATGAAAAGCTTAATCCACTGTTCGACAATTTGTTTTGTATAAATAGAAAGAGATGGCGAATTCTGCGCGCCATGATGACACCGACTTTTACTTCCGGAAAATTAAGGCAGATGTTCCCAATTGTCAAGGGATGTAGCGAGACACTCGCAAAATATCTACAAAGCAGAGCACAGACGAGAGATTCTGTTCAGATGAAAGATATGTTTACAAGGTAATTATTTTTTTTAATTGTTACTTAAACAAAGTTTTGCAAACAACAAGGAATAGAAACTCCTGAATTAAAAGATAAAGAATGTAAAAAATTTAAAGATAAAAAATGTAATGCATGTTCCACTAAACACGGAGGTTCGTTTATTCATTAATACATATAAATACATCTTATAAAAATCGGCATATTCTTAATATATTAATTAGTGATATATTTTAGCGAAAATTTCCCGCGTCCAAAAAATAATTACACGCATTCTCCACAGGCACGAGATAATAAACCGATGGTACAGTGCTAGAAATGCGGAAAGAACGGACATTACGGTCGCGATTGCAGAACAGGTCGATACGCGAACCGATTCTCGTTACCAAAACCAGACAGATACAATTGAACCCGCGTAAATACAATTGAAAGATATTGTAAACATTGCAAAAAGGCAGGTCACGTACGCGAGGAATGCTGGTTATTACATGGGCGACCTGGCAAGGGACAGGTAAATCAAGCCATGCAATACAGAGGACCACAAAAAGGCAATTATAAAGCTGTGGATCCAAAAAAGAAAAATTCTAACTTCACGCAAAATAGCGATAAAGAAGACCGAAGCAAAAACAGCGACAACTAGCGATCGAATACTAAGTTTCACACTTGAATCCGCGTACGACTGGCGATCGAATACTAAGTTTCACACTTGAACGATACGCAGCGATCGCATACAGGGTTAGATCTCGTTACCCTACCAATGAAAGAAGCTAAGCAAGGTAACATGAATCTATTGTTTGATACCGGAGTTGCTATATCACTAGTTAAGGTGAAGCACCAAAAAGGAGAAACGCCAATCATCACAGAGGAAATAACGCTCAACGGAGTGACCGGACACCAGGTACAGACTATATTGGAAAGGTCGAGGCAACCATTAAACTCAAAGAACACCAAATCCGACACGTTATGTACGTTACAGTTAACGACAATTTCCCGATTGAATATGACGGAATCTTGGGAGTAGACTTCTTGAAGAAGTTTTTTACTCCAGTCACAACAAAATTACCTTTTTTAAAAAAGCAGCGTCAAGTTTTTGTACAAAATTTTTTTTATTTTAATAAAATATTTGCATTTTTTATTGTTACTTCTTTAACAGTTTTTTATCTTTGCGATTAATATCTTTGCATTTAAATACCTTGTATTCCTGTGTTAGATTAAAAATTTTGTAATTGTATCTTCTCTTTCTGATTAACGCAATTTAAAGGTTTATTTAAATACATATCACTTGGGTTGAGTTAGGTAACGGAATTTGGTTATATTATAATGTCTGTAAGGAAAAATGAAGCTATTATGACTTGTGTAAGAAGACACTTAAATACAAAGATATTTTTTAAAAATAATACAACAGTTATTTTCCGAAGAATATATATATTCATTTTACACTTGACGCAATTTATAGATATCATTTATTTTTGTGAAAATACAAACATACCACATTGGTTTTTTAGAAGTATAAAAATACCTCATCAGTTTTTTTTAGGTACAGAGATACTTCGATTTTTTTAAGTACAAAGATAACTCATCGGTTTTTTTTTTTTAGATAACCACTTTCTTCGAATGCGTGTGGCTTGACG
Organism: Temnothorax rugatulus; assembly: GCA_035220575.1. Classification (NCBI taxonomy): domain Eukaryota; kingdom Metazoa; phylum Arthropoda; class Insecta; order Hymenoptera; family Formicidae; genus Temnothorax; species Temnothorax rugatulus. Next base: position 145,275 of record JASTWL010000449.1, on the reverse strand, counting down.
CCTTTTTTAAACCTTTTTTTTAAAAAGGTAATTTTGTTGTGATATCATTTCTTTTTGTAGTATTAGGGATCATATAAGCATTAAACAGTACATGTTTATAACATGTATATTTTGCGATAAACAGTACATGTTTATAACATGTATATTTTGCGATATAGAATACAAATACAACTCAGCGTAATATGTTATAAGCATGTACTAGTATAGTATATCCTTAGGTGATAGAGTATGTCTAAGTAATAGTATGTAAATATAACACTTCTGTATGTTCAACAACAACAAGGATCTGTACATATAAAAATGAATTTTCTTTACTAAACACATGCACATGTAAAGAAGATTAGGCTATTTACAAACATCTTTATTCCTGTATTACAATAATTTGTTAAAATAAACGAAATTTAAATTTAAAAAAAGGATTTTAAAGCTTAAAATCTCTACTTTCGAAAGGTTACTATTATTTTTTAATTTCTGTGAGTTTGATAATTTTTACATATAAAAGACTACGAGCTGGACGAAATAGAAAATTTTTCTCTCACTTTGTGGGCCTGTCACGTGCACAAAAAAAATCTGCGAAAATTTTCAACTTCCTAACATGAAAGCTTGAAGTTTTCCTTACAAAATCTTTTTTTTTTTAATGTTTCTACGATTTTTTGTTGCTGAGTTATCGTGGATTGAATAAAAAATGAGCATTTTGACTTTAATTACTCATAACTCTCTTTAAAAAATCATCGTAAAAAGAGATTTTGCAAGAAAAACTTCAAGCTTTCATGTTAGGAAGTCGAAAATTTTCGCAGATTTTTTTTGTGCACGTGACAGGCCCACAAAGTGAGAGAAAAATTATCTATTTCGTCCAGCTCATAGTTTTTTATATGTAAAAATTATCAAACTCACAGAAACTAAAAAATAATAGTAACCTTTCAAAAGTAGAAATTTCAAGCTTTAAATTCCTTTTTTAAAATTTAAATTTCATTTATTTTTAACCAAGTTACAGCTGCTTGAATTTTGCCTATTTTTAAAGATAAATTTAGCATTCTCCTTTAATTTTTATGAGAAGATAAATGATCGGGTTTGTTAGATTGGGCAATGAATTTTTCGACACGTGCAATTCTTTGAATGACGTTCACGATGATATTCGTGTTATGTACGATGCTTCTGTTGAAATCGAGGAATCACATGCCGGAAAAGTTTTTCTTAGGTATTTATCATTAAAAATAACTTTGTATAATTTTCTTTTATGTTATTCAGTTATTGGGATGAATCTGGCCATCGTCGGAGTGTTACAATGAAGAAAGGTGAATGTATGTATATATATATATATATATATATATATATATATATATATATATATATATATATATATATATATATACACAGATTAGATAAGCATGTATAGATATATAATATATATATATATATGTGTGTGTGTTGTGTGTGTGTGTGTGTGTGTGTGTGTGTGTGTGTGTGTGTGTGGTGTGTGTGTGTGTGTGTGTGTGTATGATAGATATACTCCAGTGTCACTTTTGGAGTAACATTGGCGTGATATATAATGTTCTGCTGGATAAATTTAATTTTCACATACAGGTAATTCTATCTATCAGCTTCTTCAGAGATGTTTAGAAGTTCTGAGGCATGAATTCAGCGAGCTTAAAACAGTAATGGCAGATCAGTTAATGTATGTCAAGGAGGATCTTATATTACAGCACCATTAGACGTTTTACGATTTTATTGTAACTAAGGTAAATATACTAAATGATAAAACTTATGAAGCAATATCACAATGTTGGCATGTTATTTTATTTTACTTAGGTATTTATCACGATTGAAAGAATACTTTGTATAATTCTCCTTTATGTTATTTTAGATCATGGTACGAGAGGAACAAACACATTTTCCAGCGAATAGATGGGAACCTTTTGATCCAACGAAAAGTTACGACAAGTATACAGTCGGATAAAAATAGGAAGAAAGATAAAATCTGATAAACTTATATTCAACGAATTGTCCAATTTCGTTTAAAGGATTCAGATTCAAGGGACTGTAAATATTATAAATAACCAGATAAACATGAAACAAAGATGTTTATCTGGTTATTTATAATATTTACAAAAATATTGTAAAATATATATATATATATATATATATATATATATATATATATATATATATTGTAGCTACATTTTATTTTTAAGGACTGTCATTTTAATTCATTCAATTATGTGATATTTAATTTATTTACTCGATTATGTAGCTCTACTAAATTACAGTCCTTTGAATCTGAATCCTTTAAACGAAATTGGACAATTTGTTGAATCTAAGTTTATCAAATTTTGTCTTTCTTCCTATTTTTATCCGACACTATACTTGTCGTAACTTTTCGTTGGATCAAAAGGTTTCCATCTACTCGCTGGAAAAATGTGTTTGTTCCTCTCGTATCATGATCTAAAATAACATAAAGGAGAATTATACAAAGTATTCTTTCAATCGTGATAAATACCTAAGTAAAATAAAATAACATGCCAACATTGTGATATTGCTTCATAAGTTTTATCATTTAGTATATTTACCTTACTTAGTATATTTACTTAGTTACAATAAAATTGTAAAACGTCTAATGGTGCTGTAATATAAGATCCTCCTTGACATACATTAACTGATCTGCCATTACTGTTTTAAGCTCGCTGAATTCATGCCTCAGAACTTCTAAACATCTCTGAAGAAACTGATAGATAGGATTACCTATATGTGAAAATTAAATTTATGCAGCAGAACATTATATATCATGCCAATGTTACTCCAAAAGTGACAGTGGAGTATCTCTAAATCACTGATATATATATATATATATATATATATATATATATATATATATATATATATATATAGGTAATATATCTGACAAAAAAATCATCGTACCTTCGAATTTAGGCAAATGCGGTTTCTTAACGAGCCACTCCTTGATAATTTCGAGATCTTTGTCGCACGTCGCTGGATTCTCGTTCAACTCCACTCGTATCTGCTTGGACATTTCGTCCGTAGGCTGTATCAGCAGCATCTGCAAACACAGAATATCGCAATAAGCAACATCATACTGCTTGTAAACAAGCGAATTCGCAAATTCTCTATAATCAGAAAGTCTTACAATAAAAAATTTGTCGTAACATAATAAACATATATATCTCTTTTTCAGGATTAGAAAGCATAAAATTAAATTACTTGCAAAATAAATCGGACACTGTCCCAATGTGCATAATATCTATGTATTTAACTCCTTTTCGGTTGCACATGTAACGCGCGTAATGTGCACTACAGAGATTGCACAACCGGTTAAGATATCCATCGTTCCTTATGCCAGGAATTAATGCTGACCAAAGCTTGCTCAACATGATTTTTCTCTAACTCGTACGGCTTCGTACGGAGAAGCAGAGAGAATGTTTCTTATTATATAATAAATACGTTTATTGACTCCCCTCAGGGTTGCAAGGCGTTTTGTAGGGACGTTCCCAACCCTTTATTTCAATACTACCCTTCTCCTCTCACTTAACCTTTTGGATCAACGGCTTAACGTCTCTTTCCGAAAGACGAAGCCCAGTTTGCTCCGCACAAGAGCCTATCTTGCACGGAGGGCACAGCTTTCGGAAAAAACTTTCCATGTTTACATGGCTCTAGTGGACTCGAACCTGGTTCCTCAGATTACGAGTCTGGAGCTCTACCACTAGACCACACTGCCGCCTTTGCATAAAATTATATTTGTTATACAAATATAAACTTCTTATATATTGAATGTAAAAAAAAATATAGTTGAATGTGTTAGATTTATAATATTCCTTTAATGGAAAATAAGTTTTTACACTAACATTAAAATTTTGATGTAATTTATATAATATATTGTATACATATAGTGATATGTAATGTTACATTTCACTTTTTCTTTGCGGAATATTATCCTCAACTATGCATCAGTCTTTCTACCTTGACGAAAAAATAAATAATTTCGTATTGTAATAAGCTACCTTTTTTTTTTAAGTAAAAAAATGCGCCATTATATATAACATTAACATAATTATTTTTTAAGGTAATTATGAAGGAGAAGGGCTTTCTTATTGATTTGGCTAAAACTTCACAATATTGTATATTTTGGTGCGTAAAACATAAATCTGTAAGTTAAAACTGTCACTTTCAATTTTAGGAAAAACGTTATTAAGTGTGGCGGTCAGCTATCCGCCACAAGCGCACGACGGGACGCACGCAACACGGGCTGTACGATGGGAGACGCGCGGCGCGGGCGGCAGCACGGGCTCGCGCAGCGAGAGAGTTCGACTCGCGTCCGCTACGCGGCGCATCGCTGGTATCCTCTCGCGTAATTAAGATTCGACATCAATCCCTATATCTAGGGCAGCTCAGCAGGCGTCCTCCAGCATTCAAGCACAGTATATACAGTAACGCAACTCCTCTGATTTCGTGTTGGCCAAAACGGATTGCGCATGCGCGAAATAAAGCACTACCTCTGTCTCTTTTCTTCTTACAGTCTTTCCTTTTCTAACGGATTTAGAGGCACATTTAACCTTTGTTGTGCACACTTCTTCGAAATTACGTATTATGCACAGGGGGTATTTCATACCCCAGTCACTTAAAACTTTTATTACAGACGTACAATTCGTTATTTTGACTCAAACAAAATTGCTGGCTATTGTTCAAAGCTTCCAAAATAAAGTCTAATAGGTTTCATTAATATTTTGCAACATAAAAGAATTATAAATGATGTTAACTAAAAAAACCGAAAAATGGACTTTTTCACTAAAAAATGCATAAAAAATCTAATTTTTAATATTTTTAAATAATTTTTGCGGGATAACTTTCTTGAAATACTACACTTTTAAGGAAAAATATTAGTTTATAGCGGAGTTGAAAAAAGTATATTTACTATTTACTTTTTTTTTACTTCTCAACACTGCCAAGAGCAGACTAAAGCCGGGCGGGCAAAACTATGTATAGGATCTTGAAGTGTTATTCCTAGACTACAGGTAGATGGCAGCACAGGTCCCGATTCGCATTGTACGTATTAGAAAAACGCATTTGAAAATACGCTGGAGAAAATTTTCTACCCCATCAGAGTGCACAACAAAGGTTAAATGCCTAAGGCGTTAAAGTGCTATAGACAGCTATAGAGTGATTTGATAAAAATCGGAAAAAAAATTGTATGAAGTGTGTGATTGTGAAAAGATTTGTGAAGTGATTGTGAAGTGATTTGTGTATTGGAAGTATACAGAAAAGTTGACCTGTATAAATTTTATACAGGTTTTCTTTTTTTTTTTTTCAGAGCACTTTGATCTTAGCTTTGTTTCAGATTTTTTGCTACGAGATCTCGAAGGAATTAGAAAATGGAAAAAACTGTTAAAAGCTTTAAAAAAGAAAGTCGTTGGTGTGCAGTGACAAGATGTATGAGCACCATAAATGTAGAAAAACTACACTTCTTTCTTTTTCCAAAAGAACATAATAAGTACAATACTATTTTAATAATTGTTTACATCATTATTTCATTATTTGCGTAATTTAATTAATTATTCTGACATATACAGGTGGTTGGTATGAGTTCAAGCATGCAGAAGATTAGATTTAATAACAAAAGGCCCCGAGTATGCTCACCGCAATTGTCGACTGTGCCATGTACATTTTGAGGAAAATGAATATAAAATCGTTAAAAATCGAGCTCGCCTTCATCCAGATGCTGTACCAACAAGATGTTTAGAGTTCACTAATAATAAGTAAGTTTAATATTCTACAAATTCCGGGGTTTGACGTAACAAAAATAATTATTAAAATAATGTCGAATAAATATTAAATAAATGTTTTTTCAAATTATTATTGCAAATGAATAAGTAATGTAAAATAAGTATTAAATTAATGTTGAATAAATGTTAAATAAACGTTTTTTAAAATCATTATTGCAAATAAAGAATTAATGTAACATAAATATTAAATTAATGTCGAATAAATGTTAAACAAATGTTTTTTTAATTTATTATTGCAAATGACTTACTAATGTAAGACAAATATTAAATAAACGTTAAATAAACGTTAAATAAACGTTTAATAAATACTTTTTCTAAATCATTACTTCAAATAAATAATCAATGTAAAATAAATGTTTAATAAACATTAAATAAATATTATTGTTACAATAAATTGTACAAATGTATAAATAATGAAAAATAAATATTAAAAACACATTTAAAAAACATTGTCTGCTGATTGGGAATAGATCGTATAAATGTCATCTCGCAAAACGTTAAATCATTACTTTAGCAGCGCTTGAGAAATAAAGAAAGAAGTATTCTGCTTATATTGAAGAATATCAAAACTTCAAATGAGATAAATATAGAGAAAGATATATATTTTTTAATTCCACTAGACACTACAAGCGCGCGCGCAGCGCGCGCCATTTAGCTTTTTTTATAACAAAACATTTACACCACAATAAGAAAATAACTGCATGCGTTTTGAATAAAGTAAAACTTTAATTGTCATTCGACTTTGGCGATGACAGCCACATAAATCATATAGTGAAGCAAGCCGGGATGCAAGCTTCACACGAGATAACATCTGACACGAAGTAACGCGTGCAATACATCGAGATAACCAATCAGCATCGCGGAAAAGAAGCAACAATAAATTCGACTATCGACTTAACACGGCCTTTTTAAGAGTGGACTAGACACCACAAACGCGCGCGCTACGCGCGCGCCATTTAGCTTTTTCATTACATGAAATTGTATTTCGCGCCTCTTTCCTCAAGATAAAATGTAGTACTCCTTGACTCTATGCCGAGGGCGCCACAAATTCTAAAGTTAAACCAAAGTTCCGTGCTCTCCCGTCTCCCAGCGTCATTCCTTATTTTTGTGCCGAGGTAGTCACATCGTCCGTGCAAGAGTAATTATAGATATTCAAAATGGGAAAAAGAAAGCACAGGTATTCTGATTCAGACGAAGAAGGCAAAGAGAATAGAGTAGTTAAAAAGATGAGACGTCTATTGAGAAAGTTTAAGAAACAGAAGGAAAGTTCAAGTAAGTAAGACAATAAACGGTCGCAAATCTGAGCGTATAAGACGAAGAAAGGAGATCCTCTCGAACTTGCATATGCAATACGAAACGAATAAGCTCTAATACACGATAAAATATCGATTACGCTACGTCATGGGCTCTAACCCAGAGACGGGCCGCAGGCTCTAACCTGTCGGCGAGCGCTTGTATTTGATACAAGATCGATTGCGCTACGTCACGGGCTCTAACCTAGCGACGGGCCACAGGCTCTAACCTGTTGGCGATCGCTCGTATAAGATACGAGTTAAAATAGCGCTACGTCATAAGCTCTAACCTATTGACGGGCCACAGGCTCTAACCTGTTGGCGAGCTGTCGAATATGATATAATTCAATTGCGTTAGGGATTCTAACCTAGCAACGGGCCACAGGCTCGGTACTGTTAACGAACACTGACTCAAGTGAGAGGCAGAACGGATCTTCTTTCTTTTTGGTCATAAACAAACGACCGTTTCGGTTGTGAGGATGAAAAGTCCGGACATAATAATAATATTATTTAAATAATAAAATTATTTTTGAGCTTCTTTTGTGACTAAATGGACATTATGGTACATTAGGAAACCACCATTCACGATTGAGGCAAAGTAGTCCAGCGCAATCCGTTCGGAAGGATCCGGAGGATCTTTTACGAAGCCTGTCGCGGTCTCCACCAAACTATCCTCCGATTTTATTGGAGAATAATCACCGATCATCTTCTTTAGAAGAAATCGACAAATCTGTTACAAATATTGTACAGGAGACAAATCAAGATACGGATCTAAATAATTATCCTAACACAATACAGGCAGAGGGGCAAATGTCGACTAAGGAGCAACCGACAACTAAGCATATTGAAGGAACATCCGCCCTAGACAATCAAAAAATTGAAACAGCTGAGCAAAATGAAGAGGTGGTTATAGAGGACCTGGATGTAGAAATTTTGGAGGCTATTGGTAACCGCGTGGACCAGGAAAGGGTGTTAGCTCCGGCCATTCCAAAAAGTATTGCGGTTCGAATTGAAGATATATTAAAGAAAGGCCTACCAAAAGAAGAAAGAGAGAAATTAATTAAGGAGCATGTTCCACCAAAGAATTGTATTTTGATTGATCCTCCTAAACTTAATGAAGAAGTTAAGGCTTCCATAAATGAGACGACATCAAAACGAGATGGCCGTATTGTAGAGAAACAAAAGAAAATCACCGCTTGTCTTGCATTATTGGGTAGCACTATAGCTGAGATTATCAATAACAGCACCTCCGGTAACGAAGATAGAAAACTATCAACATCCCAGATCTCTTTAGTTAAAAAACTCAGCGAATCTACTCGCTTATTAGCAGATCTACAAAGGGAAGAGTCGTTAACTCGTAGGAGTCTGATTCTCGCCACCATTAGCAGTTCACAGAAAGAAACGTTAAATTCATCCACAACAGATGAATGGCTTTTTGGCCAAAAGTTGGGCGAAAGGCTTAAAGCTGCGAAGACAATCGAAAAATCGGGCCAGGAGTTAAAATCAAAAACTAAGAATACGGGAAAGGCAAAAAACTTCAAGGGCCCGCCTCGACGCTTCTCCTCAAAACCCAGGATGTCAGGCGGGTATCGAAACAAATCATACACTCAGAGCCAGCCCAACAAGAAAAACTGGGAGAATCAGTACGGAAGGAATCGCTACAACCAAAAACCACAGACTCCAGCTCAGCAGAAGAAAGATTAGATATATCGGTTGTAAGTAAGCCAGCTGGCAGATTGAGATTTTTCTCAGAAAAATGGAGAGAAGTAACCTCCGATTCCAGAATTTTGAGTTGGATTAAAGGATATGTAATTCCTTTTTCTAAACCAGTTTTTCAAAGATCGTTCCCTAAAGAACCCTTATGGTCGCTAAAAGAGAAAGCTATAGTTAAAGATCAAATTGGAAAATTAATTGAAAAAGGGGTTATTAGTCGATGCCAGCCTTGCAAAGATCAATTTGTGTCCGGTATATTCCTAATTCCTAAACCAGACGATACGTACAGGTTAATTCTTAATCTTAAAAAATTAAATAAATTTATTAAAACAGATCATTTCAAACTTGAAGATTATAAGGTTGCTTGCAGATTATTAAGCCAGGATTGTTTCATGGGCAAGTTAGATCTCAAAGAGGCCTATTATTTGGTTCCTATTGACAAACGTAGCAGGAAATACCTAAGATTTTTCTTTGAGGGTATTCTTTACGAATTTAATTGCTTACCTTTTGGTCTTAATACAGCCCCATACGTTTTCACAAAGATTTTGAAACCCGTGGTAGGTTATTTGAGAAGTTTAGGATTCTTATCAGTTATCTATTTAGACGATCTTCTTCTTCTAGGAAATACATATGCAGAGTGTGAATCTAATATTAACGCATCAATAGAGTTATTACAGAGTTTAGGTTTCATTATTAATGAGGAAAAAAGTTGTAGAATTCCATCACAGATTTGCGGTTTTCTGGGGTTTATCCTAAATTCTCAAACAATGACATTAGAATTACCTTTGGTCAAAAGAAGTAAGATTCACAATCAGATCAAGGATTTTAAAAAGATGAATAGATGCAAAATCAAAGATTTAGCACAACTGATTGGTTCTTTAGTATCTTGTTGTCCAGCTATTCAATATGGTTGGGCACATATAAAGGATATGGAAAGAGAAAAATACTTAGCCTTAATAAAGGTCAATGACAATTATGAGGCTTATATGGAGTTAAAACAAGAATTGCAGGAAGATTTTTTATGGTGGGAGGAAAATATTTTATATAGAGTTTCAAATATAGCAAATCGCGAGTTTAGTTTAGTTATTTTTTCAGACGCCTCTTCCTCTGGTTGGGGGGTGGCTTGTGGTAAAGATAGAACCCATGGACATTGGGAAAAATCGGAGAGATTACACCATATTAATTATTTAGAGCTTTTAGCAGCATTTTTTGGCCTAAAATGTTTTGCAAAAGATTGTAGAAACTGCAATATTCTTTTGAGAATAGATAACACAACGGCAATCGCGTACATAAATCGCATGGGCGGTATAAGATTTAAGAAACTCAGTAATCTGGCTAAGTCTATTTGGAAATGGTGTGAAGATCGCGGTCTATTCATTTTTGCTTCATATATCTCATCTCGCGATAATATAGAAGCAGACTTAGAATCAAGAAAGTTGGAAAAAGAAACAGAATTTGAATTATCTGAGGTAGCTTTTAACAGGATTGTTAGAAAATTTGGTTCTCCAGAAGTAGATTTATTTGCAACAAGAGTTAATAGTAAATGTAAAAATTATGTTTCCTGGATGAGAGATCCGGAGGCAATGGCAATCGATGCTTTCACTTTAAGCTGGAAAACCTTTTTCTTTTATGCGTTTCCACCATTTATTTTAATTAATAGAGTTTTACAGAAAATTAAAGCAGAAAAATCAAGTGGTATCGTAGTAGTCCCACATTGGCCAGCACAGCCATGGTTTCCCATGTTTCACTCAATGCTGGAATCGGATCCTTTAATTCTCAATCCAAATAGTAACCTTTTACTTTCATCGAACAGGGAATCGCATCCTCTTTGGAAGACACTTACCCTGGTGGCAGGAAAATTATCAGGGAAGCTTTCCTGAAAAAGGGGATTCCAGAGGAATCTATTAATATTTCGATGTCTTCCTTAAGCGAATCTTCTTTTAAACAATACGATTGCGCACTAAAGAAATGGTGGAAATTTTGTAGTAACACAAAGTTACCCCTTCTTAACATTGAAGTGTCAAGTATTATTAAGTTTTTAACAATAGAGTTTGAAAAAGGAGCATCATATGGATCTCTTAATAGCATCCGTTCAGCTATTTCACTTATTTTGGGGCCAGAAATTGGTCAGAACGATATTATCAGAAGATTCTTCAAAGGGGTAGCTAAATTAAGACCGCCTCAACCAAAATACGAGTCAACATGGGACCCAAAGATAGTTTTAGATTTTTTCAAAGACTTGCCAAACGACAACTTATCACTAGAAATGTTAAGTAAAAAAGTAATAACGTTATTAGCTTTAGTATCGGGCCAAAGAATCCAAACCTTATCATTAATAGATATAAGAAACATTGTTGTCAAGAAAGACCGAATAGAGATTAAGATTCCAGATAGAATTAAAACCTCTAAACCTGGGAAGAAACAACCGACATTAATTTTACCCTTTTACAAGGGAAACCTGAATATTTGTCCAGCAAATACACTCCAGTATTATCTTAAAAAGACGGAACTTCTTAGAAAGGATATCAAGTTCTTATTTATATCCTTCAGAAGGCCTTTCAAAAAAGTAGCAAAACAGACCCTCAGCAGATGGCTAAAGGAATTGTTGCAAGACTGTGGTATAGATACCAACATTTTCTCAGCACATAGCTGTAGACATGCTTCTACGTCCGCGGCAAAACGAAAGGGTATCAATATTGATATTATTAGAAACTCAGCAGGTTGGACTGAAAAGTCAGCCACTTTCGCTAAATTTTATGATAGGCCCATTGTTCAAGATCAAACTTTATATGGGCAAGCCATTTTAGATATTAAGTAATCTAAGAAAAGATCTTTATGTTCATATTATATATGTATGTATTAATTTCCTGGCGTTTTGTTTATGATATAAATAACTATGTCTTATTTTGTTTAGTCAAAATTGGTTATCATATTTATTTCAATGTCACACAGCCGTAGCCAACTTTAAACATCTACATTTTATCTTGAGGAAAGAGGCGCGAAATACAATTAAATGATTAAACGAACTTACCTGTAAGTGAAGTTCTATCATAATTGTATGAAGCGCCTCTTCCGAAAGATAGGTCCCTCCCTATACCCAAGTCCGAAAAATTCGGACCCCGAGTAATATTGTTAGGCTACGGCTGCACCTTTAAAAAAGAATGACGCTGGGAGACGGGAGAGCACGGAACTTTGGTTTAACTTTAGAATTTGTGGCGCCCTCGGCATAGAGTCAAGGAGTACTACATTTTATCTTTCGGAAGAGGCGCTTCATACAATTATGATAGAACTTCACTTACAGGTAAGTTCGTTTAATCATTTAATTGACAGCCACAGAAGCGACACAAGTGAAACACGCCGCGATGCAAAATTCGAGACAACCAATCAGCATCGCGGAAAAGAGGCTTCAATTCTTCGATACAAACGAAGTTCACTCTGTTAACACGGCTTTTTTAAGAGTGGACTAGACACCACAAACGCGCGCGCCATTTGGCTTTTTCATTGCATGAAATTGACAACCACAGAAGCGACACAAGTGAAACACGCCGCGATGCAAAATTCGAGACAACCAATCAGCATCGCGGAAAAGAGGCAACAATAATTTCGATACAAACGCAATTCACTCAGTTAACACGCCTTTTTTAAAAGTGGACTAGACACCACAAACGCGCGCGCTACGCGCGCGCCATTTAGCTTTTTCATTACATGAAATTGACAACCACAGAAGCGACACAAGTGAAACACGCCGCGATGCAAAATTCGAGACAACCAATCAGCATCGCGGAAAAGAGGCTTCAATTCTTCGATACAAACGAAGTTCACTCTGTTAACACGGCTTTTTTAAGAGTGGAGACTAGAACAACACAAGGGCGCGCGCTACGCGCGCGCCATTCATTCTATTTCATTTTTAATATATATATCATTTACTTAAAAGTTTAGAAGTATTATAATTATTTAACACATAAAAATATAAAATCTATACTTTATAATAATTAGTGTAACACTTGAGAGAAAATTTAATTTTATCTTATAAAGTACATCAAACTTACGTATTTTTTTTTTTTTTTTTTTTTTAATACGTCTTTACACTTTCAAAGAATTAACAGGAGGGAAAGAGAAAAATTAAAATTCAGTCTAAAATTTCTCATAAGTACGTCTTCACCTTCGAAGAAATAACAGGTGTCAAAGACGAAAATTAAAATCTAGTCGATAATTTCAAGTAAAGACTTAGGGCATTTGCGCACTTTAAAACGTAATCTTTATGCAAGGATATATTTCAATCAAATTAGGTAAATGTTTAGTATATATATAACGCTCTCCCCTCCAATTTTCTTGAAATTTTGTAAAATAGTTTATTTTTGTGTGTAAAATACATTCTGAGAAGGAAAATTGTCGCTCATGTCTCGTTTTTTTTATTTAATTTCAAAATTTTATGATGTCGATAAGTAGCAAAATAATAATTTACATTTTTGTAACAAATGAAGTTACGCAGTATTTAAAAAACACACACGTGTATATACCCTGCTTTAAGCAGATATATTTTGTATTTAATTAGCATAATTTCAAAATTTTATGATGTCGGTAAGTATAAGTAGCAAAATGATAATTTACGTTTTTGTAACAAATGAAGTTACGCAGTATTTAAAAAACACACACGTGTATATGCCCTATTTAAAGGGCCACTTCGACCAAACTCCGATTAACTTAATCGTTGATTAGTCCATTGGAAAAGACCAATCGCATTTATTCATGAAGCAAATTGACAAATGCGATTGGTTATTTCCAATGGAGTAATCAACGATTAAGTTAATCGGAGCTTGGTCGAAGTGACCTTAAGCAGATATTTTGTATTTAATTAGCAGACAGTGTCACGTGATCTTCTTCATCACTTCTATAATGAAGTTGCGCAATATTTTAAAAATAAAAAAATATATAAAATATATTTTAAAAATATATTTTATAAATGCATAAAATAATAAGATATTTAAATGTAAACTTTATTATTGCATCATAGTATTTGTTAGGTAAAACAAATCCTGAAATTTTTCATACAAAAATATAAAATAAAGAACAAATTGTAATGATAATAATATCCTATTTTCATGCTGACTCATTCGTGAATACATTTTTGACAGAAAAGATATGATAAGTTTTCAACCACAATAGTAAACTTTTAACTAATTGAGTAGCTTTTATTAATTTGATAATTATTTGAATACACACAATAGTTAAATTTTATCACTTTAATAACAAAATTGGAAAGTACGCAAGTAATTCTATAATAATACTGAATGCATTAGCAAAGTTCTTCGTTGATTAAAATTAATACAGCTATATTTTTATATAGATAACAGCTATATAAATAAGATAAAAGAATTATCTGAAAGCATTCACAAAATTCTTCATTTCACCCACCTTGATATTTCGGAATGTTTCTCTCCACAGAAAAAAAGAATATTCTTAATTTGATAATATCTTTAGTTTCAACGAGGAAATCTTGAAATAAGATTATATTGTGTTAAAAGAAGAAAACTTGCTTGAATGAAGAAATTTCATATAGTTCAACGAAGAAAAATATATTCTTATTATTCAAGAATAATTTTCTTGAATGAAAATAGAGAAAGTGTTGGATAGAGAATAACGTATTTGCTAAATCAAAAATTATAATTTTCTTAAAGTAAGATTAAGTAATTTCTATTTAAAAATTCGTTATTCTTAAAAAGAGGCGAAGAATTGTTAGATCAAGAATAACATTTTCAATCAAAGATTGTGTGCATGTTGATACACGTCCTGTACCGATAGCAGAAATAAGACGCGAACCATACGCATCACACAATTGAGGACCGCATATATGTGCTGCGCAGTCGGTCCGCGTCCATACAGCTTTTTCGTTCATTAGATATAGTGTGTCGTGTTATACCTATCGCGCTAGTATTCGATATACGCGGGAACGCAGGAACTTGTGGCGCGAGACAATACCGCGAGTTGACATTCACCCGAAATTAAGAAATATTATATCATACATCCAATTCAAAATTTTATTACTCTTTTTAAACTGAATTTGTTTCTTAAGATGATTTTTGGAAAATTATATATTTGCGCTGGTTATGACATATGTAGACTATATATAACACTTACATCAAATTAAGAAGTAGTCTACCACCCAGTCAGAAATGATTTGTTGATTCGACGTCGAATCAATGTCGAAAATCGAATGTCGAATCAATGTCGTAATTCTGGTCGATTCGACGTCGAAAGCGTATAAAATATCAACGACTATTCAACTATCGTTTCAACGTCGTTTCAACGTCGAAGTAAGGTTGAAATTCGATTGAAATATGGTATATTATATATTTTATATTTTTTTATATTTTTTAAGGTAAAAGTACTAAAAAATGAAAAGAGTGCAAACATTCTTGTTTTTCTTTCGTTTATTATTATTGAACAAAATTGAATACAAACTACATTGCATTTAAATACACAATAAGTACTTTTACTATACGTTACAATATATTTTTCACAACTATTTTAAGTTCTTACATCTAAGAATAAAGCGTTTAGTATCGTTTAACAAAAAATCACAAATAATTGCACAAACAGTTACGTATTACTAAACACTGCGTCATTTTAAAACAGTAAAAACTTTTCAGTTACAACAAAAGCAATTGCACACGACATTTCTCGATACTTGTAAATCAAGAAATAAAAAAATAAAATTCTATTATATACTACATACTGTATTACACACACACACATACATATATATATATATACACGGTATGTATATATGGTGCATACAAAATAAAATTCTCCAGTGTGTGCATTGTCAAAACGAAATTAATGAGTAATTTTGCTTACCCAATAGAATAAAATTAGAAGGGAAAAATAAAACTTAAATTGATTTCACGTTGCGCATAGAGCCATAGAGAATAGACATTTTGTCAGACATTTTGTCGTTTTAAATAAAGCAGAGTATAGTTGAGCGATGAATCACAAAATAAAAAAATTAAACGAAGATTCTTTCTTGAATTCTGCAGTAAAACGTTATTTCTTTGTCCTTTTTCCCATACTGCCATCGTCTTGACGACGCCAAGGGGCTTGCTTTAACCATAATGAAGTTGCTACATCAATTTCTGGGAGTTCTGTTTCTGGCCTTTTATCCAAAATGGCACCTAAAAATGCATTAATTTTCATATTTAAAAGAAATTTTTTTTAAAACACTTATTGCATCAAAATATATAGACGCCAAATTAATAGAAATAACTGAGTATAAAAAAGATACTGAAAATAGGAGTAGGAAGTTAAAAGATATCTTCAGAAAACTTTTATGCTTTCTTAAGTCTACTTTAATAAAAATAAATCAATGGAAAATTTTGTCAAAATGCTGAAAGATGGATGTTAATAAGAACAATAATCATTATTTGATAATTACTCTCTTGTATTAAAGTAACATTAAAAAAGTAATTTACAGTCATTAAAGAACAAAAGAATCTTTTACCATTATTCGTTAACTTAAACAGTTTAGTATATTTATATATTTATTTTATACATTATTGTATACATTATTTTATATATTATTTATTTTTATTGATTAATTTATATTATTTATTTATTTATATTATTGCTCTTCTTTGGAATAATTCTTAATGTTGGAAAGTTGAAAATAAATAAATATAAGTTTACTTACCTTGAACAACTTCATACAGCGCCAGCTTTTCAAAACATTTTTTGGATACATTTTTACCAGCTTTCAAAGTAAACTGTGCTGCCAATGTGTTTCGAAATAAGTTTTTTTAGCACTTTATATACAGCTTCCTTAATATTGTCTTTAGGACCAATAATTTGACTTACGTAACATATCTGAAAAAATATCAGTATTTAAGCGAAAAAAATAAATGTTAAAAAATAAACACATAAGAAAAAGAATAATATATTTACAGTTGCTGCTGCATTATCATCTTTTGATAAATATTTTTCAAATTTTTCTAATTCTTCCTCTGTTGTCATTGGAAGTGCTGGAAAATGTGCTGGCCTTACTATTCTTTTTTCATGTGGAAGAAGAAAGCGATTTAATCTGCATATGTTCATAATAAGCATATCTAATTTGCTACTAATTTCTTGGTTGGACACATACATCTTTTTTTCAAAATCTTTCATATCATAGGTCGCTCCTACATACCTACTACCTGTGAGAAAATCAGAACTTAATACCCGATAATTTAAAAATTAAAAAATATTTTACCTGATTGACGAGATAAACGGGGTGTAGAAGAAGAAGAAGCAAGTGCTGTCATATGAGAAGTAACTGGACTCATTTGACGTAATTCTGATGGAGAATATGCATTGCATATTGAAGATGGTGATTTTTCACCAGACGTGTCCGATCCATAAGTAAAATTATCCTTTGATGTACCAGCTGGTGTCTCTATATTTACTGATCTTGCACTTGTCTTTTGAGATACGTTATTATCTGCAGATGACACTTTTTTCTTCTCCTGAACTTCCATTGAAAAATCTTTTCGCACAATATTAGGATTAAGATTTTCCTCATCTGTAGCATCAGATACTATTTTTGTCTGCAGACATTTCAAGAGATTTAAACTTATATTATTAAACTTATATTAATAAAATTATGACTTACATCATGTTGCATATGCGACGTATAGAAATACTTACATCGTCTTCTACCATACATTTGTGTTTTTGTCTTGCTGTTTCTATGATTTTTGATTTGTTATCCATAGCTGAAGTTACCTTCTTTGCTTGACTTATTTTTGTAAGTAGGAAATCCTTTCTAGCTTTGTGATTTTTATCTGCAGATGACACTTTTTTCTTCTCCTGAACTTCCATTGAAAAATCTTTTCGCACAATATTAGGATCAAGATTTTCCTCATCTGTAGCATCAGATACTATTTTTGTCTGCAGACATTTCAAGAGATTTAAACTTATATTATTAAACTTATATTAATAAAATTATGACTTACATCATGTTGCATATGCGACGTATAGAAATACTTACATCGTCTTCTATCATACATTTGTGTTTTTGTCTTGTTGTCTCTATGATTTTTGATTTGTTATCCATAGCTGAAGTTACCTTCTTTGCTTGACTTATTTTTGTAAGTAGGAAATCCTTTCTAGCTTTGTGATTTTGACGAGACGTCAACATTGCGTCATTCTTTTCTTCTAATTTATTATAATTTTTTTGTAATAATTTATTGTTTTTTGTTTTGCTACCTTTGGTATTTTTCGTAGCTTCATTTTTGTTTGATCGAAAGGAAATAACTGGTGGAGAAGGAGCACTTTGTTTACATTTTTTCTGTGTAACACCATTATCAAAATCTGAGTCATCAGAAGTTGAAGTATTTTTCTTCTTTTGTGTCACTTATGTTGAGATTTTTTTACGTTTGCCACGACCAAATTCACATTCTGTTTCATAATTTGAAGATATAATATATCCATTCCGTGCATTCCGTGCAGCCAAAAGTAAATCTATAAGAAATGCAAAGAACAATTAATAACTTTACAGACAAAATTAAACACATAATAAGAAACAATATACCATAAGATTTTAAAACAGTAACATTATATATCGGCCATGAAGGAAGTGCATCTGTTTGTTTTTTAATTGCAGTACTCTGTTCAGATTTAGGAGGCCAGGATATTTTTGCATTGTTCTCATCATCTAATTCTTTTAGCCATTTAGTAAGACCAACTTCAAATAAAGAATCATCTTCCTCATCGCAATCACCATCTTCGTTTACAAATTTCACAACGACAAACTGGAAAAATAGTAATGTGTAGTGATTTAAAATTTTTCTGAAATATATTAATAAAACATATAACATATAAAAAAAACTTACAATAGGTACACAATAATATAGACGTACGGGATATATGTCACAATTTCATGTTTATAATACTGAATAAAACAAAATTTTGGCATTCTATTTGTAAAACGACATAGTATGAAGTAAAGGTATGCAAACATATTCACCTCCTATAGGAATAAGCCAACATTTGGCAATAATATTATTTAAAGAAAATACCAATCTTTCTTCACTTAAATCAGATACCTTGACAATACCAAGTTCGGACGAATGCAAAGGATATGTATAAAAATCTGTAATATTTGTAAAAATATTGCCAACAAAAATTACATTATCCTGTCTGCGAATGATATTTCTCAGGACTACAATTTCATCTCTACTTGTTTTGAAGCATGAATCTCTACCATTAATTTCAAAAATAACATCATTTACTGAAACTTTTCTGAACTGTTCACCATAAATATCTTCATTAATATCTCTGTGTTCTTTTGAAAGAATAACTTTATTTACTTCAGAATCTAGTACAACTTTTTTTTTGCTTCGTTCTATCTCACGTTTTGCTGCTTGTTGAAGGGGTTGAAAACCAGATTTGAGGTTACTTTTAATTGTTTTCAATTTGTTCTCATAACGAAAGGCACTGAATGTATCTAAACAACCATGATCATTACATTCCGGTGCCAAATGGCTAAGAGAGTGAACATTATAGACCACAAATAATTGTCCAAATAGTGTGACAGAATGTTCGATAAAAGTTCTGAGTAGAGTATTTGCACAATCGTTCAAAGTTTTATAAAGAATTGGACTTGTAAGAATATAAATTCCGCAATGCAATAATAGAAAGTGCTTATAAATATTTATATCAGGATGCAAAGCAAAAGCTACAATGCCATCATATAATAATAAACGACGGAATTCCGTTGCCTTGTAAAATGATAATTCATTTAAAGATCTTGGCCTTCGAGCGAAATCCTGAGGACAAGGAGCTAGTAGAACCAGCCTATCAGATATTCTATTTACAACAGTCCAGTGTAGTTTCCATGGACTTATCCAATTCTTCCACGCTTCCAATACTCTCTTAAATACGCCTTCATATACCAAATGCATGGGCTCTAATCGAAACTGAGAGATCATTTTGGTATTGAGTTGAAGAAGAGGTGATATTCCTTTGTGATGACGAGGCTGCATTTGATTTTCAAAACTTTCGTCAGTTCTTAAAGGAGCATGTAGATCAACATACGTTTGTCTATGATCAAATCGTTCTCCCCATACCGTACATTTCTCACAAGAAGCATATCCATTATGACCTATACAACATTTGATTAATTCTCTAGCTGGAGCATCAAGAATATAATGTCTAATTAAAAAGTCATAAGTTCTTTCATTTCGTATATAACCATTAGTAATTAGATTATCAGCTTCATTTACAAAATCTTGTAAAAACTCTTGTACATTATTCGGATCAGAATTTCCAAAATAAATAGCAATAACGAAGGGTTCATTTTTAGTTCCTACGAGATGTCCTAATATTGGCCAAAACTTTTTCTTTGAACTCCGAAAAAGGGGGAGTCCGTCAGTATTAATATCTATTTCAATTTTTTCTTTCACTTGCAAGTAATTTTCTAAAGTAAGCCCATCCAAATAATTTTTGATTCCTCGATACCAAAATTGTCCTCCATTTTCAAAGTGAGTAATATGTACATCATCAGTTTTCAGTAAAGTTTTATAACTTTTAGGCAGATTATTAAATACAGATCGAAGCTTCGCAAGTAATTCATCTATTTTAGACATGGAAATAACACCACCTGATAAAGCCCATTGCCTTAAAGCTAATAAAACATAATTTTCCTTCTGCTGATCATTTTCAAAAACCATATTAACATTTTCATTTTCACTTTCATCTGTATTTTCACTTTTATTTATATTTTCATTTTCGTCTGTATTTTCACTCTCATCTATACTTTCATTTTCATCTGTATTTTCACTCTCATCTATACTTTCATTTTCACCTCTATTTTCACTTTCATCTATATTTTCAACAGAACTTATGACATTTGGAAGTCTTTCAAAAGCTATATCTTCTTGAATCTCAAGCTCACTTTGAGAATGCTGATTAAAATCTATTAATTCATTAAGTTGCAAGTTTTCCTCTTCTTCAGATTCTATTGAAACTGACAAATTGCTGTTATTGCTGTTGCTCGAACTATTGCATTTTGGTTCCAGTAATCTATGGACTCTTTTCGAAACATAATTTTGTTGCTCTATAACTTTCAATTTTTTTATAACTTTTCTCTCAGCCTTCTCCTTCCAACTACGTTTATAGCGCTACAAAGAAACGAGAATCAACATACATGATAAAAAATAAGACCGAAAACTATTTTCTTTGTTTATAAGAACAATATAACACAACTGATTATATATATATGTATATTCACTTTGCTATTCAAAGCAAAAATACTTTCACACACAAAAAGTATAACGTATACATAGATATTTATATTGCCACAAGATGGAAAAAAGAATATATTGCATACACATGCTGTGCGTGTTCTAATCTTTAGTGCCAGTACTGCAAATCTATAGTACATATTATGTGCGAATTATAATAGATTTTCAGTATTGCCAGTGAATATTGAAATGCAGCTACCAGGCTGCTGCACACAGGATGTAGTAAAACGTTTGTCGCGTTCTGTGTGCAGGAGTCATAAAGCTGCCATAATCTTTAATTAAACAATTATATATGAATCATATAATATGTTGTCAACAAGATATCGCAGGGAAAACGTTTGTTAGCTGTAGGTTATGTACTTACAAAAGCTTAATAACCGTACGTCTAAATTATCTACCCTATTATTATTATTTTACATAAAAATAAAAACAATCAAGTATAAGAAAAATAGTACTTACCCGCTTAGTATTGTCAATGTCCATTATATAAATTGTGACCATCAAAAACACACTTCAATATTCACACCGTGCCGACCGTGCAGCGCGGACCGTGCAACGTGCAAGTCGTGCGCTAACACATGTTCCGGTCGGGATCCTACATCCCCTCCACTTGATCTACGATCACAGCAACACCGCTTATGGCGCGCTATTCAACCGCGGGCCCGTGAGAACTTTTTACAAGCGGTTACTGAATGCGGACACCGATGAGCTTGCATGTCAATCATACGATCAAATAAATCATTTTAATGTTGCATTATATATATATACGTATGTGTTTTCTTATAGACTCGTTTATAATTCGCAAGTCGTAATTTTTGCAGATTCACACAGTACATATGGCCTCCAGGGTTAATTCAGACTTTGCATAACTGCATATAACTATATATATATATATATATATATATATATATATATATATATATATATATATATATCTATGCATAAAGAAAATTATCCAGTCTTATTTACGCGCGTGATTGTAAAATTCAATTGGATAATTTATTTACTTATGGATATATGGTTTACGCACGCGCGCGCGCGGCGCACATCCACCCCCCCTCTCCCACAGTGTGGGGCCCACGCACACACACAGATAGAGCTATGCAAGTGTTTTGTCTGGATAGGTCCTAAATATAATCTTATATTTATACATGCGATTGATCGCGCAATTACGCCATTTCTTAAACGTCCATAATAACATTATTTTGTACAATTTACATAAAACAATGTCGTAATATTTTTTAGGATTAAAATCTAAAGATATAAATTGATCGAATTTTATAAGTGTGCGCACTCAAAACAGCGCTATTAATCGCTTTGACGTTGAATCAACCTTGAATCGACACTGGACATGATCGATATTGCAGGAATATCGACTTTCTTATCGACTCAACCAGCTGTCAACCATATATATCGACGTTGAATCAACCTTGAATCAAGGTTACATTCTGACTGGGCACGTAAGGCAGTTGGCTCACGATCCAGAGGTCCCGAGTTCGAATCCCACCAAGGTAAGTGTGTTTTTCAAATACGAGAAAATATTTATAATCATAGACTGCATCTTAAGAAACAAATTTAGTTATAAATAGTAATAAAATTTCGAAATAAATAATTTTTTTTTATTCCGGGTGAATATCGGAAATCAGTGTCCTCTTAATAACACTTTAATCTTCTTAATACAACTTTTTTTATTGTTGAAGAAGATGTTTTTCTTATTAAACTAATTATATTGTATTCTTCATGTGACAATTATATATTGAAATAAGATTGTAATATTGTTGAAATTTAAGATTATCAAATTCTTAGAAGAAGATTACATATTCTTGCGTATATACGAAACAATGATCGCGTTAATTTAAGTATATAAGTTTTGGTTTAACACTTCTTTTTTTCTGTGTCGTGACCATTTTATTCACTTCAGGTAATTTTATACAATCCTAAGAATATAAAGATGAAGGATATGCCGCTGTTGAGAAAAAATCACAAATTCCAGGCTCTGTGCAATTCTCAATTGTGTATTCGTCTATTTGATCGGCGTGAAAATAGGGACTATTTGTACATCTGCCTTCTTTCACAATTTATAAATATTTCAAAAAAAAGTTCCAGTATTTCCAAGGAGTCATAAGTTGAAGTTTTATGGTACTTTACTACTATTTTTTGAGATATTCAAAGTAAAAATCTCAATATTTTTTAAAAGATACTCTATTATAAACTAAATATTAAAAAAAGTTACCAAGTTTTCCTTGAATATCTAAAAAAATATTAAATAAAAAAAATTCAGATAAAGTTATTTAAATCAATTAGTAGAAATAGATAATACAATGAGAAAATAAGATTTCTGTTTAAGAAAATAAAATTAATCTTTAAATGATATTAAAAATCGTTACCTACAAACTATTTCTATAATATCAACTTATGTCCCCTTTGAAATATTGTAACTTTTATTTAAAATAACTAACTAAAAAAGATATAATAAAGATATAATACCTTACCGAAGTTTCGATCATTTTACATTGTTGTGGTACTCCTATGACACAATGATCTATATTTTTATCCAAACTGTTAATTACCTGGCAATTGTGACAAAGGATGGCCGCAGGTCCATTTCGTGCAGCACGGATTAGCAGGTACATGCGTCAACGTTACTTGATAAGGAGGACATAGTAAATTGGCAGGTGGCAGGACTGATACAAATTTGCAAGCAGTGACAGGATACATTGCCCATCTCGCAATACGTCTCTCGCAGCCGGTGACGTTTGACGGTAACTCGCTTCAGTTGTCGTACGTAACTCCTTCATAATTACAGGAATCATTTCTACAACGCACCTCCTAGAAGTCAATAAGTATTGTCAGAATATAAGAATGTAGAAATTTAATGAAAAGATTTTGAGCTTTCTTCAGAATTTTCATTAAAGAAATAGCATTATTATTCGAAACAGATATTATTTATGCGATATCTAATAAAAAAGTTATTTAAATATAAATATCTTAAAAACAAAATTTGAGATTCTAAGAACATTTGGAGTTTCTTTTACTTTAAATGTTTAACAATTTTTATTTGTGGATAAATAATATTCCTCATCACATTACAATTTTTACTCGAAACATTAAAAAAAAATTTTTTTTTTTATTTCTCGGAAATATTGATGTATATCATATATGCTTTATTACGTATTTTTTTAGTTTGACTTGATACATATTTTATAATGTAAATATTCTTAAATTATTGATGTAGGGAAAGTAAGATAAAATGCGGTAGAATATTCGTTAATTTTTGTGAGAAGTAGGCAAACTCGAGAATAAACTGGATCACCTTACTTAACCAGTTAATTATCTTTAAATAACGTATTATATATTTCTAATTATTTCAGGTATTTAATTGGAATAGAATTAATTAATTAGTCTGTGATCTATATGTAGTTACAAGAAATAAATTCGAGAAGTAGAATAATATTTTTATCAAACGGAATAAAATTTTTAATTTTTAAAATTGAAATTATAAATCAAAAAGTATTCTGTAAATCCTATAATTATAATAAACAGTACATTGGAATGTTTTCCAATGTGAAAATAAGTAGTCCAGTTTCTGATTTGCTTATCCAGTTTTTGCATATGCTCATTATAAGTGGTATATCAATAAAATTCTAGTTTAAGAAAGAATCTTCGAAAACTGTACCTGAGAACAGCATTGTGGTGCTTTTGGGACAAAATTCTCTGGAACCGTTTCCCAATCTAACCAATGCGGATCCAACAAATCCAATCCAAAGTCCGTAGGACACTCTATCGTAGCGCATTCACTTTTTCCACCTACTATGCAAGTGCAGAAGGAGATACACTCATCGTACCATTCGCGCCAATTTTGTACGACTTTCCCCCTGTAATTACAGGTATTCTTGTCTGATGTTTTCTCCGAAATATTCGTCTTCACCACTTCGGCTGTAGGGACACCTGTATGGCTAGCCCGGTATGACTTCCTTCCGCCACGCGACGTAATACGTATGCACGGGCTCCAAACTCGAAACTATATCATCTGCGAATATATATAAATATGTAACTTTGTCCTAATTTTTTATTTTTTATCCTTCGTCATTAAATCTTTCAGAGCTGTAGCAATAGTATTCTATATTCGAGATATCGGCAAAAAAAATTATTTTAAATATCTGACATAATAGAAATTTGTACTACTTGTAACGAACAGAAATATTATTGCTTCAATTCATGAAGCATATTATAATTTCAACCGTTCTGCACCATTTCTAATTTATGAACGAGAATGGCCTGAATAGTACTAATGATCAAAGCGGTCGTGAAGCATGAGTTCTGAATTATATAAGAATATATGGGGATAGAGCCACCATATTATAAATATATGTGCAAAATATGGGAGTATATCAATGTTTCTCAAACATTGGCAGGCCATGTTTCGGCGTTCTTGTGAACAGATAAATAATAAGATTAAGAATCTACGTATAATGTATAAATAACAGAAAATGAATCGGGAACCGATCACAACTACACGTATATATATTTGTTGGCTACCTCATCAAATATGGGCCATTCCGCGTGAACCGGATCAGTCACCTCTCAGAAATGAATCAAATTTTGCATATCAGTTGTTTCTGACGAGATAAAATATGGTGTCAAATATTTTTTTTTTAATTGCAAATTTTTTCGACTTATGAATAATGGAAAATTTACCGCCTTTTTATTTAATAATTGCATAACTTTTTTCCTTTAAGTGCAATACGAAAATTTTTTAAATAAAAGTTGTCACAAAAGGACTATATTTTATGATAAAATTATTTACAACATAAAAAAAAGTTATTTCGTACTATTTATTAAACAAATTATTTTTCAATAATTTTTTTAACTGTCAGGGAGACGATCGAAAAATAAAAAAAAAATTTTGTTAGAAACTTTCAAGCTTCCAATATACCACAAAAAATTTTCATCGATGTGTTTTGTTTCGTTATCGAGAAAATAATTGTTTAATTTTTGTACGCGTGAAGAATCGGTACTCGGTGCGGCAGCCACGTCTGTACGGTGACCGCTCTTGCTCGCTGGCCTTGCGGCGCGCTAGGCGAACTTAATATCCAAGTTAATTTTCTCAAAAACGAAATACGATGATGATTCGCGACCACGGTTTGCTGGACTTTTCTCGTTTGCTTCACTCATACTGAAGTGGATTGAAGATACGGCGAATTTGACCGGGACGCGAATCGCGAACGATTTTAAATGAGCGGCTCCAAGTAATTAATTAAGAGGAATACCTTCTTAGGGCGAGTCCTGAGCGGTCTGGTCACGTGGAATTTCTTTCTCGTTCCGCCGGCTTGGTTGTGCATCATCTATCTGCACGCGTGCGTACCTTTTTGTTAATAACAAGTTTCTCCTGTACATACAAATCTTTATTTTTCCTACTTCTTTCCTTCTCTCTCTCTGTCTCTCTCTCTCTCTGTCTCCCTCTCTCTTTCTCTATCTCCTCCCTCTCTGTCTGATTCTTTGTTCCTTATAAGTTTGAATCTTCAATATTTCTAAAATAGTTGTTGTGCACATAGAATAGCGGTTATCAAATTTCCTTTCGTTTTGTTTCGATTATATTCCTACAAAATGCCAAAAAATCGGTGCTGCAATCCTTTGCAGCTTAGTGGCCATAATTGGGTTACAAATTTATTTGTACAAATTTGCAGGAATATAATCGAAACAAAACAAAAGGAAGTTTGATAACCGCTATTCTATGTGCACAACAACTATTTTAGAATTATTGAAGATTCAAACTTATAAGGAACAAAGAATCAGACAGAGAGGGAGGAGATAGAGAAAGAGAGAGGGAGACAGAGAGAGAGAGAGAGACAGAGAGAGAGAGAAGGAAAGAAGTAGGAAAAATAAAGATTTGTATGTACAGGAGAAACTTGTTATTAACAAAAAGGTACGCACGCGTGCAGATAGATGATGCACAACCAAGCCGGCGGAACGAGAAAGAAATTCCACGTGACCAGACCGCTCAGGACTCGCCCTAAGAAGGTATTCCTCTTAATTAATTACTTGGAGCCGCTCGTTTAAAATCGTTCGCGATTCGCGTCCCGGTCAAATTCGCCGTATCTTCAATCCACTTCAGTATGAGTGAAGCAAACGAGAAAAGTCCAGCAAACCGTGGTCGCGAATCATCATCGTATTTCGTTTTTGAGAAAATTAACTTGGATATTAAGTTCGCCTAGCGCGCCGCAAGGCCAGCGAGCAAGAGCGGTCACCGTACAGACGTGGCTGCCGCACCGAGTACCGATTCTTCACGCGTACAAAAATTAAACAATTATTTTCTCGATAACGAAACAAAACACATCGATGAAAATTTTTTGTGGTATATTGGAAGCTTGAAAGTTTCTAACAAAATTTTTTTTTTATTTTTCGATCGTCTCCCTGACAGTTAAAAAAATTATTGAAAAATAATTTGTTTAATAAATAGTACGAAATAACTTTTTTTTATGTTGTAAATAATTTTATCATAAAATATAGTCCTTTTGTGACAACTTTTATTTAAAAAATTTTCATATTGCACTTAAAGGAAAAAAGTTATGCAATTATTAAATAAAAAGGCGGTAAATTTTCCATTATTCATAAGTCGAAAAAATTTGCAATTAAAAAAAAAATATTTGACACCATATTTTATCTCGTCAGAAACAACCGATATGCAAAATTTGATTCATTTCTGAGAGGTGACTGATCCGGTTCACGCGGAACGGCCCATATATATCAGTTGTATGCATACTTTAACGGCTTACTACTATTTAATATCATAACAAGGACATTAATGTTATTGATTTAAGTGATTTAACCAGTTTTTATGATTATTAACAGCGTATTTGTTAATATTCTTAATAGAGGCTCAAAATTTCTGGCTGGGAATCTTCCCTGAATCTAACTGCTAGAAATAAAAATCATACATGTATAATGTGGATAAAGACAGAAAGTAACTTAAATATGATCAAAAATATCACGCAATAGTATAAAATATTATTATAAAATGAAAATAATACGCTAAATACGAGAATAAAAAATATAAATATCGAGCAAATAACACAAGAAGACGTGGCAACACCGCTCGATTTTAACTGTTGGTTGCACTGAACGCCCGAATGCTATCACATGACTGTTATAGTTGTATATTGACAGCTGTATTAGAAAAGTGAGGTTTAATAAAAAATGTCGAAGTACGATTGCTACAATTTTCAGCCCGCGGCAATCTTCAAGTTACGTCGCATAATATTATAGCATAGAGCGCGCAATGCGACGTTGCCACGTCTTTAGGCGTCTTCGGCGTCAAACGCCAAAATCCGCGAGAATGCTGCAGTTTTTACTTTTTTTCTCAGAAACTAGTCAGTGAATCATCGTGAAATTTATAGAGAACCTGTGCCAATGTATCCTCTATACACCGTAATTTTTCCGGGATTTATTCTCTACTTTCTCTTTACATTCTGAATGCATATGTTTGATAAACTGTCAATCTCCATAAGAACGCATACAAAATTAAAAAATTAATATCTTTTAAACGAGTCAGACAATCGATCTGAAATTTAACACAGGTTTTTAGGACATATAAGTGCACAATCTCTGTAAATTTCAACTTGATCCCTTTATTTTAACTGAACGGACATACATCCTTAATCACTTCAAGCCGCCCGCAACTCGAAAATGTAGTGTTACATGCAGCTCTCACTATATCCGTCTCGCCAATGCCGTACGCCTGATCGAATTTTCGTTAAACTTTTCGTTTTCCAAAATTCGTGTCGCTTTTTCGTGTCGCAAAATCGAACTTACTACCATGCCAAAAGAAGAAGCCATCTCGCCAACGCCGTACGCCTATTGATCGAAGTTGGGTTACACTTTTTGTTTCCCAAAATTCGTGTCGCTTTTCTGTGTCGCAAAATCGAACTTACTACCGTGCCAAAAGAAGAACACGAAGTTTTCGCTCCACCCGTCTCGCCAATCCCGTACGGCTATTGGTCGAATTTTTGTTACACTTTTCGTGTCGCGAAATTCGTGTCGCTTTTCCGTATCGCATAATCGAACTTACTATCGTGCCAGAAGAAGGACCGTCTCGCCAACGCCGTACACCTATTGGTCGAATTTTCGTTACACTTTTCGTGTCGCGAAATTTTCGTGTCGCGAAATTCGTGATTTCGTGTCGCGAATCAAACTCACTACCGTGCCTAAAGAAGTATCACTTCAAAAAAATTGACAAACTTCAGAAGAGACAAGAAACATCACGTTACGCGACGGAATTGCGAAATAAGAGATAGATGCAAAGAGGCTAAGAGCAGAAAACAGAAAGCAAAGAGCACATTGTAGATCAGCCTTGACGGGGCATTGACCGCCGTTGATCTCTATCAAAGGCAGCCGAAGCGCGAAGCTGAACGCATGTGTACGTGAAAAAAAGGAGAAAGACGGAAGCCGCGAAAGATACGTTGCCGCGTGTTTACTAGCTCACAATAAACAGATTCGATTTTGTTTGTCGAGCTTAAAAAAGCACTTGAAGTATCATATGAGTTGTAAATCCAAAAATCTTAAATGGTAGTAGCTTTATTTCTTCCTAACAAAATAATTCACAAAATTGCGTTTACCTAACTCAACCCAAGTGATATGTATAGTAGCTTTATTTCTCCCTAACAAAATAATTCACAAAATTGCGTTACCCAACTCAACCCAAGTGATATGTATTTCAAAAAAAGATGTGAAATCTTTAAATTGCGCCAATTGCAAAGAGAATATATATACTTTGAAAATTAATTGTTGCGCAACTACTTTAAAAAAATAAAACTCAAGTGGTACGTATCTTTGTATTCCCATTCAAGGATCTTCTCGTTCCAACCCAAGCTTTAATTCTTTTTAACAAAATTATAATATTACAAAGAATCATTTTAATTACAAAGAATTAAAGAGATAACAGTACAAAATATAAATATTTAATTAAAATAAAATAAATAAATTTTTCTTGTAAAAGAACTTGGCGCTGCTTTTTTACTCCCGCTGCATACTTCCCTAAATTGCTTTTTTATTCAATCAAAAATTTTGTGCTTTATTAAATTCAATCAAAATTTTAGTACTTTATTAAATTTCAAGGTCTAACAGCGCCAAGTTTTTTACAAGAAAAATTTATTTATTTTATTTTAATTAAATATTTTTATTTTGTACTGTTATTTCTTTAATAATATTCTCAATAATACTCAATAATAATACAACTCAATAAAAAAGCCTAAGCAAATAAGTTGTTTTTCACGGAAAATCACACGATTCGATTATGGAGCCATGTCGATAGATTAGACGGCAAAGGGGATACCTGATTGACGAGAGTACCTTACAAAAATTAAATGTTCTATTGCTTTCCATTTCGTTATTTCGTTACACATGTAGCGAGATGCCACTGTTGCTCAATAACCTTGTAACGCGTAACGAAATTTATTTCGTTACTTGTTACAAATGTAACGAGTAACGAATTTTTTTTGTCAGTCGATACTTTTCTAATGAGTAACGAAATAAATTTCGTCCACAATCCTCGACAAAATGGCGATTAGATTTATGCCGATATATACAAATTATTTTTGAATAAAAATATTAATGCTTATGTGTCTTTTTTCCGTAATCCTACTATCTCTGATTTCTCAATGTCATCATTAACTCATTACAATAGGAATTTAAATATATGATGCGCTTGATTGTAATGTTACGAAACATATCTATCAGATGTTAAAAGAAAGTAAATTATCAGCAAAAAATCATATATGAGTAATTATCGCTACAATGTCACGAAACATATCTATCAGATGTTAAAAGGAAGTAAATCATCAGCAAAAAATCATATATGAATAATTATCGCTCCAAGACATATACCAACGCTTTGAATCCCGATTCGACTTCGTTCCGTCTAGAAACGGGTAGCGAAATCAATTTCGTTACGCGTTACACTCAATACATTTGTAACAAGTAACGAAGTAAATTTCGTTAGTCGATACTTTTCTAACGAGTAACGAAATCAATTTTGTTACGCGTTACAAATGTATTGAGTACCTAAATTGTTCCTGTTACTCGTTAGAAAAGTATCGACTAACAAAATTTATTTTGTTACTCATTAGAAAAGTATCGACTGACAAAAAAAATTCGTTACTCGTTACATTTGTAACAAGTAACGAAATAAATTTCGTTACGCGTTACAAGTTTATCGAGTAACAGTGGCATCTCGCTACATGTACAACGAAGTAACGAAGGAAATTTACTTACTCGATACATTTGTAGTAACAAGTAACGATCGATACAGATTTTGGACATGTCTGCAATGTACTACACCAATATGTAAAAGTAAGGTAAACGGCCCAGTTATAGGCACCTTTATAACAGCGGTCCTGATTTTCTATTATTTACGAACGCGATATATTGTTAAACCTCAAACGAACTATTTTAACACGTGCATTAAAGCTTTCTGAGTAAGATTTACCTATATTTTTAGTTAGGGTAACTCGGGGGAATATGCCACACTTAAGAAAAATATGATTTTTTTTCCTATTTCTCTTTCTTTTTGAGGTATCTTTGCATACTGGTCTTCTTTTTCCTTCTTTTATCTGTTATTTATATATGGTTTTAATGAAATATTTTGATTGTTTACTATTAAAAAGAAAGAAATACAAAAGTGTTGCAAAGTGGCATATTACCCACCCATGTGCATTTTGTGATATTAATTCGCGATTAATTCCAAATTTCTTTGCCGTGACTCAAAAAGAGTTTGTAATTAGTTATTTCTAGCAGTTAGAAGCGAGGCGTATTCGCCGTGGGAAGGTGTTGATGACACTGTTTTTTGAATGTAGAGGGAAGTCGCCTATTATGAGATACCACATCTATTTTGCGTAATTACCGGAGTGCAGAATTGAAAAATATAGTAGGCGAGTGCACGCACGATCGAATAATGAATTTTCCACCAAATAGGTTTTACTCTAAGGACAATAAGTTCATGATGGAACCAACAGATAGAACCTATTATTAGTTTAGCATAAACCTCGCTATCGCATATTAGGAGCCTATCTCATAATAGGGGACTTTCCTCTAGACATATTCCACCCCTATATGATATATAGCAAAAATGCAAGGGTTTCTAAAAGTTTTTTTTTTTTTTTTTGTAAAATACAAAGAACAAATATTTCATATTCTAATTTTTTTATAGTAGAAGAGACCAGGGACAAGCGTAACATTTTGCTCATTTGAATTGATATCTTCGATTTACTTGTTTATATATATGAATTTTTTCTCTTTTATAAGGTAAATACATTCTTTACTTACATTATGGTATGAATAAAATTCTTTCACATTTTATAATTACTTAGAAATATCAAATTTTATAAAAATCGAGTTTGTTACTTGTCTGCAACAAAAAAGAACCCTTGTATTTTTTTTATACGACGAACGCTGATTTTTTTATTGACACACGCAAAGTTATCCAATATTGCGTACAGGTCGGATAACGCTTGTTTTACACTAAAATAATTATTTTTTATTAAAATTTACGTAATTTTTCGCATTATTATTGAACCATATTGCAAAGCCGTTTTCAACACATTCTCTTATGTTTACTTATTTATTAACAAATTGTTTATTTAAAAATTATTATAATCAATTAGAAAAACATGTTATATTCGTTGTACTCGTCGTCTTATTTCAACTCGAAAAATGTTTTTAAAAAATTTATTCATGTGTTATTTATAACATTTATTCAAACATACAGTGCATCTTTTGACTATTTTTCGCACCATCTCTGAGCCAATGGTGCGTTTTTTGTGGTTTTCCCAGTAAGCCTAATCCACAAGTATTGAATATATGTCCTTTCTATGTGATTATTTGGACATTCCTTGGATACTAAAATTATCCAACACGCAGATGTTGATGAAAATTAACATTTGCCTCAAGATCGTCAAAAAGTCGTACATTTTTCAGTAAATTCGGTTTTTTTTTTAAAGGAAATGAAAAATGTTATTTTTCCATCGTAAAAAAATATGCCATTTTTCCCTCGTTGGAAAATTGCGCTCATGGTGTCACAGCCAGTAAAAGCATGAAAGATATATAGAAGATATTGTAATTCATGCTAAGCCTATGGATACTGAGGATTGAAATAATTATTCAAGACGCGGATGTTAATTTTCATCAACATCTGCGTGTTGGATAATTTTAGTATCCAAGGAATGTCCAAATAATCACATAGAAAGGACATATATTCAATACTTGTGGATTAGGCTTACTGGGAAAACCACAAAAAACGCACCATTGGCTCAGAGATGGTGCGAAAAATAGTCAAAAGATGCACTGTATGTTTGAATAAATGTTATAAATAACACATGAATAAATTTTTTAAAAACATTTTTCGAGTTGAAATAAGACGACGAGTACAACGAATATAACATGTTTTTCTAATTGTTTATAATAATTTTTAAATAAACAATTTGTTAATAAATAAGTAAACATAAGAGAATGTGTTGAAAACGGCTTTGCAATATGGTTCAATAATAATGCGAAAAATTACGTAAATTTTAATAAAAAATAATTGTTTTAATGTAAAACAAGCGTTATCCGACCTGTACGCAATATTGGATAACTTTGCGTGTCAATAAAAAAATCAGCGTTCGTCGTATGAAAAAAATACAAGGGTCCTTTTTTGTTGCAAATTTCGTCCACAACAAGATGCATACGATAAAATTCGTCTTAAATAAATTCTAAGGCCTGAAAACAGCGAAAAACTAAGATTATTCCAAAAAATCAAAATTTTTTGCCTACATAGCTACAAACTAAAGAAAAAGGGTCTAAAAAATCGGTTACACCCTGAAAAGTATTCTTTGTAGTACTCAGATGATGTGTGATTTTTTGGGAATTTTTAATTCCATTTTAAATGACGGAAAAAAATCACCGACGCAACATCAAAAAAACGATGAAATCGAAGGTTTTCGGGATCTGAGTCTCGGACTTTGACGGCGCGTGCAAGCTAAATGACTGATTTGATGATAAATGTTGTTTAGATCATTATTGTACATAATTTTACGCTCTACGAAAAAGGTACGTATAGTTAGTTACCCTATCTTGCTTAGTTTTCGAGATATTTGAGAAAAAATAAAAAAAATTGCGTTTTTTGTTGATAATATTGTTAATAACTTTTTAATGTTCATTAATTTTGCGAAGCAAAATAAATCCCACTTACAGCACCTCAAATCAAAGCGATTCATGGTGGTTGCAACCTGGGAAGAGTAATTGGAAGGTTAACCCCCTAAATTAGTCTAATATGACTGGCCTATATGTCATTGCTAAATATGCTTTGCTGAAAAAAATGTGAATAACTATAAAGAATATAAAGTAATTATTTTTTATTTTTATATATTGCAGAATAAGTTATGTTAATACTTTTATGTTAAAAAAAAGTATTAAAAAAAAACAGGGGATCGAACTTGAGACGTCCGGCATTCCAGCCAGTCGCCTTATGCGCTCGACCACGCATATTATTTAGAAGTGACTTCTACAGACTCCATACATTATTTACATAAAAAACATTAAACAATTATATGTTATAAGTAAACTATTGCGCATTGACACAAGTGACTTTATCTTTTATTACTAGAGAGGTGTACAACATATTAAAAATACAGCACAATACAGGAAGTACAACATTGGTTGTCTACTCAGATTCACGCTGTGAAAGCATGATGGAGCAGCCTCGATCGCATGAGTAAGAGTGAGAAAGAGGGAAGATGACAATCTCGCTCGGCGCGTCGTCACACGGATAGCCAGAGCGTCTCTGTGTGCGTAACTGGAAATAGAAAAAAACATTGCAAGCTCGAGGCTCGGGCTCGAGCTCACGAACGGGCAGCGGTCGTCTCCTACACTGCCTGCGTGTATGCGTGTGTGTGCATGTGTGAATGCATGTATGCGTGCATGCCATTTAAACTTCAAACGTCTCCATCTAATTTCGTGAAAGAAATAGGGGTCTTCGTAATGTCGAAAATTTTGACAATTTTTTAGATGCACGCCTAATGGTATTTTGACACATACTATACATAGGCGCGCAAAATAAAGAGTCAAGTAATAGTTGTAATACTCGATAACAAATTTTTCACGTAAAAAGAAATATAAATGTATATAATCTATACAAAAAATATACGCTTATATATGTATATTCTTTCTCATATCTAATCTGTCTATAGTACGTATGTGTAGAGGAAAAATAATAAGAATAATAAAATTAATAAAATAGTCATTTTAGTACGATTTTATTATAACAAGTACAATTTTAGAGAGAGAGAAAGAGACAGAAAGAGAGAGATTGTTCGTTGACTACAAAAACTTAGATTTTACCTAGCTTTTTCAGTCTCGTAGCCATGAACGTCACATTTACAATCTTCTGGATCGGGTCTGAAAATAAGATACGGTCGAGTACCGGTGGTACAATCCATTGATGGTGAGAGCGGTTTTGAAGGTTTCACATATAGGATCAATTAAAGTTCGACGCATTATACTAACAAAAATTTCGACATTTTCCACCTACACAATTTCGTCAAGTTTCTTCAAGGATAATTTTTAAGACGAATAACAAAGCCCGTTGAAAATTAGAAATTTTAAATATTTCAAAACGGAAAACATTGAGCGGGGCTAACAATAAGCGGGGTCTAAACGGTATTGTGTACATTTCGTCAGCTGTGTAATCGAAGACTGAACGCACAACAAAAAGATTAACTTTATCTTTTACCGCACATAATAGGTGCCGGGATACGTACCTGTATAAAATACATAAGATATACTGAAATACATAAAAAGAAAAAATATAAACAAAATATATTTCTTTTCCTGGTTCCTGTCCTTCTTCAACGTAAATATAAATGTCGCGATTTTACTTATACGCCCTTGAGTCTTCCACGCGGTTCAGTTCGCGTCAAATCATAGAGCCCAAAACGCTAGTATAAAAAATGTTTGAAATATTTATTTACTTTCTTACAATGTACATACGCTGTTCATTGTACTAAAGGTATTACATCTTATAATATGTCATCTCATTTTTTGTATAAATATTTTCTTATGAATATGTGGTAAGAAAGTAATTAAATATTTCCAGCATTTTTTATTAGCGTTTTGACTGTGTAATTTAACGCAAGCAGAACCGCGTAGAAGACTCAATGACATAAAAGTAAAATCGCGACATTTATATCGATCTGTGCCACTATTGGCACGGCATATTATAGTAAATGTGTAAATGCATAATTTTTCTGCTATGATTTTATATAATATTATCAATAAATATATGTATACATTGACTAGTAAGTATGTGTTACAGTAAATGTTGAATGTAAATTGTTCTGCTATATACTTATATAATATTACCAATATATACATGCATACATTGAATAGTAAGGGCTTAGACAAACTTGCATAGGTGCATAAGTATATGCGTAAAGAAATGGATTGGTCTATTTTCTTATGCACATGCATACCCTAAATGTACATATGTTGAGTTACGGTATATATGGTATGAATGCATAAATTGTCTGCTATACTTATATATACTATCAATAAGTACGTGTATACATTGAGTAGTAAGTGTATATGTTACAGTAAATATGTGAATGCATAATTTTTCTGCTATACATTTATATTATATTATCAATATGTATGTGCATACATTGACTAGTAAATAGTAAGTATAAACATTTACTGAATTGATACATTTAGTATGACATATGTATACTTACTAATCAATGTGTGCACATATATATTGATAATATAACATATAAGTATAGTAGAAAAATTATGCACTCACACATTTACTGTGACACATACCTATACTTACTAGTCACACAATACGTATTTATTGATAATATAATATATGTATAAGTACATATAACAAAAAAATGATGGTTTCACTATTACATATGTATGTACTTACTAGTCAATGCACATGCTTATATAGACAACATATAGGCTGCATTTCGATATTTACTGTCAGCAACTGTCAGTACTAAAAATCTATAGTATACGTAACGTAAAATATAGAAAAATATAGATATTCAGTACAGTGAATATCGGAATGCAGCCAATGTAATATATAAATATAGCCTAAAAATATTATGCAATTACACACTTATTGTTACTACATAGTACGTTTACGCGAGCGTTACTTCTTACGATAGTAAGTAACTGTAGAGGACGAGGGATAAGAAGTGTGAGGTGAGATTATACATCTGTCACCATCTGTCACTATCATAGCAAATGTGTTTTTCAGTATTTAGTAAGTGAATGTGTTGCATACTGTGTTTACGCGAACGTTACTTCTGTAGTAATTTACGATAATTCACTCCGCGTAAACGCAGAGACCCCCGTTTACATGGAGTAATTATCATATGTTGCTACAGAATAATCCCGTTGACGCAGAGTGAATTATCGTAAGTTACTACAGAAGTAACGTTCGCGTAAACACAGTATGCAACACATTCACTTACTAAATACTGAAAAACACATTTGCTATGATAGTGACAGATGGTGACAGATGTATAACCTCACCTCACACTTCTTACCCCTCGTGGAGTTCGGTTCGAGCAGCCACGGTGATCGGACGTGTTTCCGCTTCTGTCCCGAGTTGATCGTAGAACCTATCCTTCTTCGCAGTAGTGATTTTAATCGCTTACGCCTCCTGTGCTAGATTGCTTGCTACTTTAAGGCCGCTTTTTTGTTTGTAGTCTTTGTGCTCCCCTTTCGGAGGGGGAGCCGTTAATCTTTTAGGATTGAGAAAGTGTTGCATGGCGGATCCTTCGGATCCTTTGTCGAAGCTCGGTAACCCACGTGCTCCCGGAAATGAGACACCGGGTAATCCGCTCAAGCGAATGAGAGTCGAAGTAACGGAGCGAGATCTCGACTCGGCTTTTCAAAGAATTATGGAAGGTGATCCAGCGGTGGACGCCGTGGGACAGGATGAGAGCCGACGAGAGATATCACTGCCAGACGGACAGAGGGACGAGAGAGCTAACGCAGGAATGGATTCCCTCCTGTACCAAAAGGAAACCTCGGACGATGTGATGGATACGGAGAAAAGAAATGTAGAAATTAATTCTGACACCCGCGCAAGCGAATTTTTTATAAACAAAGCTGCCGCGGTTAATAGTATTAAGAATATCGACGACTTAGTATCCACGCATATCGACTCTAGAAATAAGGAGAAAGTTCGAGACGCACGATCACGTGATCCGGCTGTGTCTAATGTTATTGACGAGGACAGAGAATCATACTCTGTTCACGATGGTAATCTGAGGAAATGTTCACAGCAACAACTTCGCCCGATGATTACCAGATACGACAGCAGCTTTCTAGGCAAAGCGAAAATTACAATTAAATTACCCCCCGATCAGACGTCCGCAAGAAAGGGGAAAAACTTAATTAAAATATGGATGCATTTAACGAACATCCGTATCTGCCCCTCCTCCCTGGAGATGCTGAATCATTATTCAGCTGAAGCGGAATTTACAGACTATCTCGAGGCCAATCTGGCACTAGAAGCAATAGAAAAAATCCCGAGCAAATTGAAAGCGTTTATGGAACAACGATCCATGATTAATAAGGGCGTCATCGCGGATTGGCCATCCTCTATCAAAGATCCCGGGAAAAAATATTCATATCTGACGGTATATGAACATATATAAATGAGATATGAACATATATGAACATATATAAATGAGATATGAACAGATATAAGTTTTATATGCCCATATCTAAAGCATATATAATCATATATGGTTATATATCGCCATATATGATCAGATCGTACATTATACATGACACAAGATCTGATCATATAAGTTCATATATGGTCAGACATATTATTATGTGTAGCCAGATATGACACTATACATAATCGTATCTGGCCTTACATGGTCGTATATAAAGAATGTTCGGCCATGTATTATCAGATATAATTATGTATGGCCATACATAACTGTATCGGCACTGTATATGATCATATATGACAAGACGCGATGCTGTATATGATTGTATATGTTCATATACGGCCGGAAATGATATGAAACATGATCAGATCTGTCTATATATGACCAGATTGGGATATAATGATATAAAATGTCCGGGAAAAATATTCATATCTGACAGTATATGAACATATATAAATAAGATATGAACAGATATAAGTTTTACATGCCCATGTATAGAGCATATATAATCATATATGGTTATCTATCGCCATATATGATCAGATCGTGCATTATACATGACACAAGATCTTTAATAGGTATAATATGATCTATTTTCAAGTGTTCCTCCGGATGATAAAACATTTTACAATGCTTAATAGTAAAACAGTTGATTACGAAACATAATGTATTTTCCATCTCAAAAAAAAATCTTATAGCTCCATATACAAGAGAGTTATCTATTAAATTTAATTGTACCGTATAACTATTTGTTCTAGTATTTTTGTACATCGTTGATGTGTAAATTTCGTTTTCTATTCTCGCTTTAACATAAATGACTAAGCTACGCAAGTTCACATTAGTAGAAATTAATAATTCTGTCTCGGAATCGTTAAACTTGACGGTCATACCTTTACCAAGTAACAATGTTTTTTTATCTTTGGATAATTTGGTAGCATTAACTTGACTTCTCAGTATTTGTACACCCTGAGCGATTCTTAAATTGTTTATAATTTCTTGGCCAAAATGTTTTGTGCCATGAACACAGTGTGCAAGAAATCCATTGAAATTTTCGAAAGGAAAAGCTGAGGTAGCCCATAGAGGACCCCATCGTTCAACTACAAGTGGCAGGTGCAAAAGCTGATGGACGTTATATGTTAACTGACGATCGCCGTATAAACTTTCAATTTGTTTAACAAATAGTCGCAGTAAAATTTTTGCATTCTCAAGATCACATGTTTTAATATTTTTTTGAAGCAAAATAAATAATCCCTTAACAAAAAGAATCCAGTGCTGTAAATATTCGTCTGGCCAATAATTTACCATTGCTGGCAGTGAGTAAAAAATAATCAGATTATAATATTCTGATGCTTTATAAAACTTACAATCTGTTATAGGCCGTGGCATCCGATTGAAAAAATGGGGTGGTCGAATATTTAACAAAAACCTGTCAATATCTTTGATATATTTTTTTAGACTCCAAGGTTCATTATATTTTTCTATACATAATTGTACGATTTGCCTTCCTACGCCTAATAAAGCAGAGTGCATGTATTCAGGTAACAAGCACGTTCCTAAATCAAGAAGAGGAAGATTTGAAATAACAGAATGTCCTTTTACCCCTTTAATATGAACGTCACCTGTTCGGAGTAATTTTTTAGCTTGAGCTTGCATTCTTTGGCCAGTTCTTAGCTTTTTGTCTTGATCATGAAAAGGATAGATGCGACAGTTTCTTTTGCCATTAATATTTTTGGCTTGTTTCATTTTTATTTCACAAATATTACAGCCATATCGGCCATTAAAGTTCAAAATATTTTGCAGTTGAGCTCTTGCTGGTGCATCGGCTATTATTAAAGGAGCTACAACTCTTGTAACGAACGTTTCTCTTGTTTGTGGATGGACCCAACTGATACCTTCTTGAAAACATCGTTCTAATTTCTCACAAAATGGTTTTAAAAAAGTGTTCATTAATGGTTTACACGAATTATCATACCAAAGTCCTATAGTAATAAGAAACGATTCCCTTAAGTGTTCGGGAAGTTCTGAAATAATAAACATTAGAGGCCAACAATGACTTTTTGCACTTTTGACTAATGACAGACCATCTGTATTTAGCACCAATGTTAAATCGTACTTTTGTCTATCTTCTCTAGAATTAACTCGAACATATTCTGAACCATCCGTAATATCATTAATTTGACCATTATCAGGTCTTGACGATAGCGGTTTTAATTTTTCAGCAAGATTTCGTTTTTCGAATAGATATTTTATCTGTTTACAAATGTCAATTTCGAAAAAGCAAGAAATACTTTTGTCGTTTGCATTGCACGAAAAACATTCATATATTCTTGTATCAGCACTACAGTAATTTAAGCATTTTTTACAGTAGAAGTGTTTAATAACGTTAAACGATGGTGCCAAATTCTCAACATATTGGAACAATTTGAAAACGCTTTTTGGCAAATTATTATCATCAGGTAGCATTTTATGCAACATTTTTAAAGCGTCTTTCAAACTAGCCTTAGTCCATTTATGTTCTACGTATAATTCTAAAAGAGTTAAAATACTTTCGTCGATAGTCATTCGACTATTTTTATACAATAATAAATCCAGCCTACTATTTTGGCATCTAGGCTCATGATCATTATCGCTATCATCTTGCCTATGATTCATGTCGTTAGAATCATTCTCGCTATCAAGCCTATCACTACTGCTTGTATTGTCTGATGCATGGTTGGTCTCAACATCAAAAACCTCACTTCCATCCTTTGAAGTTAAGATACTTGATACGGTTACGTCATCAGAATCAAGATTTTCAATATCACTGCTTTCTTGGAAATTAATGAAAGAGCCGCTTGTCGTTGGTATACCATTAAAATTATCATGGTTAGCAATAGAAATGTGAGCATATCCTGCATTTGACTGCCATCGTTGAATTGTTCTGAGCGGTACCTATAAACAAAAATTACATTTATGAAAAGGTGATCTTAGATTTTTAAAATTTTCGTCTATTTTAACTTCAAGAATATTTGGAATCTTATTTTTTTTTTTGCTATGTTGTAATAAAAAATGAAATGTTACAATTACAAAGCTAAATTATGATTATGTGATATATAGTATAATATTCATTAATTAATAATATAATAATATAAATAGGAGATTGAAATCTTTAAGAATCGATCACTATTTTTGGCTCAAATAATAGAAATAATTCTTTTACAATTTGTAATATATCACTATATTAATTTTACGCATTATAATTATATATACTATAAAAAATATAATGAATTGAGTGCAGAACAATTTTTGAAGATCCTCAACATCAAGAGACGCGGCAGCGTCTTGACGCCAAGTAATTATAAAAAGAAATTTTTAAAGCCGATTGAAGTCGAAGCCGCCGCGTACTCTTGTTTATAAATGCTATATGAATTGTATGTATACGTACCGACACAGTATCATTTTCTAACCAATTTTTATATTTTTTCTTTTGAGGTTCGCCATCGTGATCTGATGACATTTTATGAGTTAATAATAATTGCTTGAATTAAACGTGTAATTGCCTGCAAAACAAATTTATTCTTTCATTACATATACGCACTTCTGAATATATCGTTTTATAGATTATAAATTAATTTAATTTATAGCGTACCTCAACAAGTTAAATTAAATTTCCAACAATCTCGAATCGACAAAGTTGTAACTGCGTTAATTGCTCTTTGTCCGCGCTTAGGGGGAGAGGAGCCAACGCCACAGTCAGCAGTTGAGGCCCCGGCCGGCCATTAATAACGCGGCGCTGTGTTGCTTTGCGTGCCTTGCTGCGACCACGTGTGATATTGTCGATGCAATAAAAAGTTAATTTTTTATTATAAGTTTGTAATATTATTACGTTTAGTATAATTTCAAAGGCTGTAAAACTTAAATAAAAATGCTCTTGATTGAGTGCTCAGCAGACAATTCTCTTCTGATTCTCGAAGAGAATTACGCAATTTGCGACGCGGCAACCGTGAAATCGGGTGATGTGGTAAAATTTTTTTACAAGAAAAAACATTATGAAGGGGAAGTCTTAATGCGTTCAGGTAAGATTATTATCAATTTCAATACACATTTATATATCCATATCTAAGTTCTAAAGATGAATTTGAGCTCTTATGTTGTTAAAAGTAATAATATAATTTTAAGGTTATATTCACTTATGTTAGCCAGTGTTATTATTGTTTCATGATTTAGATATTTTTTTTCACTGAATAAACTATATAACAAATATTTTACACAAATTATGGATATAAATATTTCCTACTTAAAATATATTTCTTTTTAGATGATAAACAGAAATTGAAATGTGAAATGAAAAAAATCCAGGCCTCGATAAATAGAAGAAAAACACCAGAAAAACCATCACCAAATGTCTTGACTTCAAGTAGTAAGAGATTGAGAAAAAAACCAAGGAGTTATTCGCCATCAAATAACTTGGAAAATAAGCAAAAGAAAGCCAAAATGGATCCAGCCCCAAAAAAGTAAGCTCTTCATAAATTAAGGAATAAAATATCAATTAGGAGTTTCGTAATTTTTTTTACTAAGAAATATCCTTCGGAATGTATAAATAATAAAAATCTTTTTTTTATATCGTATTTTATTTAATTATAGGATGGTAAATCCAAAATCAACATGTGACAGAAAGTATTCCAGCGAGTCAGATCTAAGTACCGAAGATGAAATCGAGGACTTTAAGGAAAACCATCAGGTCAAATATTATTCAACTTTTTTCTAAAATATGCATGTGTATAAAAAAATTGTTTTTGGAAAAAAATATAAATTATTTTATCTAAAATATTAGATTAAAACCTTGCAATGAAAAATAATGATGCTAAAATATTTGCTGTTTTTTTCAAAAGTAATTTTTCCTCTTCTTATAAAGACACTGAATTAGGTTTTTTTTAAATATCTTGCTTAAATTTTATCTGTAATTTTGGTTATTTTAGGAAGCTACTCATTCGTACACTGCAGACAACTCGAGCCCAACACAAAGTTTGTCAAATAGCCCACCTAAGAATCTGTCAGATAGCCCAGTAAAAAATGTTATAAGAACTACTCCATCCAGGCAGTCAGACAATTCTACTATAACTAACTTTGATGAAACGCTCAAACGAAAATCGCCGCAGAAAAGGCTACCACGTCAAATACTAAAACATCATAGTGAAAATGATGAATCAGACGATGACGAATTTGACAATCTCGATGACGATGAACAACTGTTTGGGCCAAATTTTGTTGGCAACTCAGTGAGTGCACAAGCATTGAAAAGTATCTATAATGCAATTACTCACTGAAATAAATATTATTTTTATTCACACCAGTATTAAGATCGGTATTGAATATAATTCGAAGTCTATTTATTTCTTTATAAGGTAATAATTATAGGCAGGATTAATGATATTAACATTTTTTTTGATTGATAAAATTTCTAGAAGGAAGGAAATTATTCAAGTGTCTTCAAATTTTTGACTGCAATAAAATTTTTATTTTATCTAATGTGTAATATGTTTGCACAGTTCACATTGATATTTTTTCAATAAAAAAATGTTCAAATTTAAAATATCGATGTAACCAATTATATATTCATACAATTTTATGAGAATATTTTATTGCAACTATTAATATCTGCAACTCAATTAATTCAAATAAATACATTTTTTACTAATCAATTTTTCTGAGTGAACTGTGTTTTAATTTATAATTATTTTGCGGTAACATTTTCTTTGCTTTGTTCATATATTTTCAGATGGTGCACTTGCATAAACATATTTTCTGCCAAAAAAGGATCTTGCAATACGCCTTATCGAATTCGTCGCAAGCGACCCACATTGCGCGCAAGCTTCTTGAAGGAGTTTTTAAAAAAGAAGCAGTAGTAAGTGGCTAGGTATGGGGCGTCAAAACAAACCCCCACC
Source organism: Temnothorax rugatulus (assembly GCA_035220575.1). Classification (NCBI taxonomy): domain Eukaryota; kingdom Metazoa; phylum Arthropoda; class Insecta; order Hymenoptera; family Formicidae; genus Temnothorax; species Temnothorax rugatulus. The sequence goes on along the minus strand of JASTWL010000449.1, from coordinate 100,556 downwards.
ACCGACCCCGTCGGCGCCAGGGGCGTGGCCAGACGGTCTGCCCACGTGACCTCGGAGCGCTCTGATTGGCTGCCGTGAGAGGGTGGGGGTAACGAGGTAATTAAATGGAGCGTTTTGATTGGATACCCCATACCTAGCCAGCGTTTTGATTGGATACCCCATACCTAGCCAGCGTTTTGATTGGATACCCCATACCTAGCCAGCGTTTTGATTGGCTCCCCCCGCCTAGGGTGTCTAGTGTCTAGTGACTTTTTCGAGAATGCACGTGGCGTGGACGACAACGAAACAAAAATGTCGGATCAAAATAGTAACTAAATGGCGCGTTCTGATTGGATACCCCATACCTACCCAGCGTCTGATTGGCTCTCCCGCCTAAAGGGTCCAGCGTCTTTTTGGGCCTGCACGTGGTGGACGACGCTAAGTCACAAGGAAAAATAGCGGAAGTGTCGACCAGCGCCATTTTGGTGGGAGCACGTGGTAGACGACGCTAAGCTAAAATAAGGATATGATGCTAAGATGCCGAAAACGGAAAGTGGAATTTTTATGTTTTCAGAGAATAGTTTTCATGTTTTATGACCGTGTTCTTTTAGGACTTGGGTCTGGACAAGGAGTTTTCGAAACAATGAAATACGTGAAACTTATTTTCTGGAGAAAGGAGAGGGCAAAACAGGAACGGACAGGTTCGCTTTGTAACGTGACAAAATTATTTCGTTTTAAATAAAAGTTTTTATTATTGAGCGCATTCGAAAAATATTTACGAGGTAGACTTCAACTAATTCTGAAAAAATAAGAGAAAAGGAATTTGTTGCGGAGAACGTGAGGATTGAAGAAAAATAGAAGAAAGTAGAAGTTACAAAAAATGTTTATTGCTACAAATTCTTCTTCATAGGAAAAATACAAATTGTTCAAACAATAATGTTATAAAATTTACAATCCGCGATTTGACAAAATTATATGACGGATTTCGGTGAAGCGCAGCAAAATAAGTTCTAAAAATACTATATTAAAATACATATCGAGGAAAGTTAAATCGGTTATTTGCGTACGTACATTACGCTCGATGTCGTTGTAATTTCCTCTGAGAGTTAATTTCACAATATCTTCATCTATATAATTGTTAGGAAGATTTAACTCTATTTCTTTAATAAGATAACGCGCGCAATTGTTAACATTTTCAGCCACTGATTTTAATTGTGATAAATGTGCATCGATACATTTCGCAATATTTTTCAGTCCGATAAATGTAGGCTTCTGCATCACAATTGCCACTGCGAAAGTTTTTCGTTTCTTCGTCGGTGGACAATTTTCCTCGTCTGTTCGTTGATCCATCCCGGTGGAAGTACTCTCCTCGTTTTCCTTGTACGCCAGCAATATGGATCTTGCTCCGTAGGCCGATGTAAAATTGACGGAGATATTGTTAATGGAGATAGAATTCGGCTTCAATTTGGTTTCTCCATTTAAATATTCGCTCACGAGTCCCATGTTCTCTTGAAACTGCTGCCACGATTTCTCGTCGAAATAAACGCCGTCCGCACAGTTGCCGGTTAATTTGACCAGCGGCACGAAAACCCCCTCGGATGTTGCTTGCAAACCCACGTGAATTCTCTTCGTATGGGAGCTGTTGAGTCCATATGTTGTCGATAGCAGCATATGTAATTGCTCGTTTCTTCCCTCGAAGTCGCGTCCCTTATTGGAAATCCCTTTTTCAGGAATAACGCGTGTGAACATCCGCTTCTCAGAATTATTAGCGTCTTCTCTGTGACTAGCCATTGTTCTTATTTCTTCGTAATATCGGCAGACACACACACACACTAATTGAAAAGTCAGATGTGAGAGTTATACTTTTTCACTGGTGTACGTCTTGTCGCTTCGAACGATGGGACTCGAATGATTTTGACTTCGTAACGTTAGTCAAAACGTTAACTTCGCTTGCGTCGTTTTAGAAAAATTAGTCTGCGCGCGCAAAAAAATTAGAAAACTCTAGATTTTTCTAGACTTTTCTAGATTTTGTTAGTTTAAACTATAAATTCTGATGTACAGGGAGCTAAGAAAATTTGTTAATAAAAAGATCGGCTAAAAATTTTATACAAGAAGTGTAATAGTTATAAAATTTTTTAAATAAAAATATTTCTAAGAAATAAAGGAACAACAAAAATCTATCCAAGCTCTTCTTCTGCCGGAAGCAATAAATCAATAAATTTTCCGAGTTGTAGTAGTAATAAATCTTTCTATGTTGGTAATGTATCATTAGTAGAAAAATTCAATAGAGGAACTTTTGTAAGTTTTTAGAAAAAATGTTTTGTGTAAAATTTAACCGTTCTCTTTTGTGTTGGAAACAATAAAACAATAAATTTTCCGGTTGTAGTAATAAATCCTTCTAGTTAATGGGACATATAACATTAGTAGAAAAATTCAATGGAGAATTCTTTGTAAGTTTTTAGATAAAAATGTGTTTTTGTGTAAACCGATTGTGTGTTTAACCGAACTCTTTTTGTGTTGGGAACAATAAATCAATAAATTTTCTGGTTGTAGTAATAAATCCTACTAAATGTATGTTGGAACAAAGCATTACTATAGAAATTTCTAATAAAGAATTCTTTGTAAGCCCTTAGATAAAACAATTTGTTTTCGAGAATGGAAGAGTAAAGGCATAGATAAGTTTTCACCGAAAATTTTCACGCTTTGATTCGGTAAGGGAGAGTGGGTAGAGAGTGGGGAAAGCCTCAAATTTGTTAACCAATATCCTAGCTAGACAATTTTTGACACACCTTTATTCTAGATGGTTGTGGAAATATTTCAAACTATAAATAGCCTGTAATACTATAGCAGAGAGTTAGTCCTTACTTGTCCGATCGTACTGAAGTCGTCTAGTACGCTCTTAGTTGGTTAGTCAAGTAAAGTGCTTCAAAATGTCTCTCCGCGCAATTTTGATCGATTTTTTCAAAGTGAGTTGCAATTTAAGCAAACACTTTAATAGGCAAGAGTTTGTAGAAGTGTTTAATGAGCGGGAGTTCGTAGAAGCAGTGACAAACGACGAACAGGCGAATTATAATCTTTTCGCACGTTTCACGCGTGGGTGCTCCAGTACCCTGTTATGTGTTATGCATGAACTGGGTTACTGTAGAGGAAACAAAAAATTGGTGGAGCTTATTTTACACTTAGTGGAAATGCGTGGAGCTTGTGGTCACGATGAAGAAGATGCAGGAAGAGGCCATATAGCGAGGTTCCTGTGCCGTAACGGAGTAACAGGTAAGTGTTAGAAATAAAAATTGCACCTTAAAATTTTAATACAGTGGAATTTATTATTAAAATTTAAATTAATTTAATAGAGGGGAACCGCATTGCCGCTGTCCAACCTGTTCGACGAGGACAGAGACGCCGAGCGGAAGAAAACGTTGATGAAGCAGTACCAGCACGTATGTTAGAAATAATAAAATTAATTAATCATTAAAAATAACGAATATTATAACTATTAAATTTTATAGGAAGAGCTAGAATCGAGGCACCACCCGCAGACATCCCCGTCATTGATTTATCTTCTGGTAAGAGACTATTTTTAATAATAACACATTTTAAAAGCTAACGCTTGCAATATTAGTATAATAAAACAAATATAATTTATACTGTTTTAGATGATGAAGAAGAGGAGGAGGAGGTGGAAGAAGAAGAAGAAGAAGAAGAAGCAGAAGAAGGCTCAGTGAGAATTGTGAGCTCACCCGATTCGGCAGTATTTACGCCACGTAAGTTTTAAAAATAAGTTAAGATAACAATTTAGCAACGAATAAGAGAAATAACGAAATGTTACATTATTCCAGGAAGGGAAGAAGAAGAATTAGACGAAGTTTTCACCCCTGGTATCGACGAGGCGATCGACCGAATTATGATGGAAGACGAGGAGGAGGAGGAGGAGGAGGAGGAGGAGGAGGAGGAAGAGGAAGAGGAAGAGGAAGAGGAAGAGGAAGAACATGAACAAGAACAAGAAGTTCGAAACGCAGAAGAGATGCAGGAGGTGATGGACGAGGTGGAGGAGGAGGAGGAGGAGGAGGAGGAGGAGAGTGATGCTAATATCGATAATATTGACTATGATATTATTAGTGAAACCGATGACGATGACAACGACGACGACGACGACGACGACGACGAGAGATACGCACCCAACAATTATGAAGGTAATAATATTTGTCTATTATATTTTTAATTTCGTAATTTATCGTTCTAATCACAAGTATTTATTTCTGATTAGATGTTTCTTACTCACCGGTCCGACCCTTGTCTCCGGAAAATTAATAAGAGACAAATATTAAAAAAAAAAAAGAACGTCGACCTACGCTGGTGATAAAAGCAACTAAAGGTGAGTTACCTTAGTATGCTCTATCGTGGTCGTGAAAAAATTTAACACTTTAAACGTAATATAAATCAATATTATACAAGACTAAGTTTTTTTTTAATTTTTTCAGTACAGTCGGGTGGAGGTGGTGTGGACCGTCCTACCGTTGCTGTTGCTCCGAACACTGACGGAGATGATTCGCAAACGCAGAGTGCTAGCGAGGAGGAGGAGGAGGAAGAGGGGGAGAATACTGCTGCTTCCGATGCTGACGGATCTCAATCGCAGAGAGACGGAGAGGAAAATATTTTCATGGAGAGGGAGCAAGAGGAACATCAGGAGCAGGCACGTCAGCAGGATCACCATCAGCAGCAGCAGCAGCAGCAGCAGCAGCATCACCAGGTCGGACATTTTAATTATATAGATTTAGTGGCAGAAAACGCGCGTCAATTTAGAAATTTCCGGATACTCGGTAGGGAGGCCAGTTTTCGAGTACGTCCGATACCCGAAGGCGAGGATACCGTGCGTTGGCTAGAAAACGCGTTCCGCGAGATTCACGCGTATGCGTTACGCTCGACTGGGCCGGGAGATTACGTCGGTCTATCGTTCGAGTCGGCGGAACTAACGCACGGTCCGGCGGGACTATCGTTTCGCCCGGCACGAGACTTAACTCCCGAGAATATATGGGATCTCGTGAGCTCGATCGCGCAAAGTAACGGGGGAATAGATATCGCGCAAAATTTCGACGTGCGCGTTTTCAACGTTGCGATGCCAGTGGGGGGTGGGGGTGCGATAAACAGGTTAACCGCCATCGCTAAGCGGTCAATTTTAGATCTCGGTAACAATGATAACTTGTGCCTCCCTCGTTCCCTCGTACTGGCACGAATTTATCGCGAACGCGGAAATCTACGCACGGGAGTGTTGCACGACAGGTGGAATAACGTAAGATGCCGGACTTCCGCGCTTCAGCGTGAATTAGCGTTGGAGCTGGTGAGGAACGCCGGTGTTACGATACCCGAAGACGGGTGCGGAATTCAGGAGATCGCGCGTTTTCAACATTTTCTCGCAAATGAAAATATAGCTATAATTGTATATAATTCCATCAATTTTGGTAGCGGCAAAAATCCTTTGTACGACGGTAGCGAATTACTCGCTTCGTTAGAACGCGAACCTATGTTCCGTTTAAATATAATGTATTACGAGCGTTCGCACCATTACAACCCGATTTTAAATTTGAATGCCGCCGCCGGTACTCAACAAGATTTTTGCGTGTCGTGCCACACTGCGTATCGTAGGAACAGAGGACATCGCTGTTCCAAAAAATGTCCGCGTTGTTACGCCACACCCTCGTGCGAGAATCACGAAGTAGAAATTGTTAGGTGCGCGGCGTGTAATCGTGCGTTTTTCGGAAATTCGTGTTTCGAACGTCATCTCGCGCAAAAATCTTACGACGGTAAATCGCTCGCGAGCGTCTGCAGTTCCGTGAAGATTTGCGATAATTGCGGACGATTCGTCAAGAGAGGTTCGCGACACGAATGCGGCGTTTCGTATTGCAAGACGTGTTGTTCGTTGCAGTCCGCTAATCATTTATGTTTTATGCGACCTCTTCACCGTAATGTCGACGTAAACGAAGACCCGGGCGAGGGTACGAGTACTACGCTGGCACGGGGAGAGCGGGTAGCGCCTGGTAACGAAAATGTCGGCACGGAAGCAGCGAACAAACGTAGCAAAAAAGAACGCGTCGCATTCGTGTTTTATGATTTCGAAACGCGTCAAGACGAGACGCTCGAAGGTACGGACAACGTCAAAGTTCACGTACCGACTCTCTGCGTTGCGCAACAGATTTGCGAAGCGTGTGCCGCGATAGACGACATGTCGGTGCGATACCGTTGGTGCGGAGTGCGCGAATTTGTATTTCGTCGTGATCCGGTAAAAGAGTTCGTCGACTTTGCAACGCGAACAACGAAATGTTTCAAAAAAATTATTTGCATCGCGCATAATGCGAAAGCGTTCGACGCGCAATTTATTCTAAAGTATTTAGTCGAAAATACGGAAAATACTGAAGAGCCACAAGTAATTTTAAACGGGACGAAAATTGTCGTGATGACGGTCGGACATACAAAATTTATCGATAGTTTAAATTATATGCCGATGAAATTATCCGAATTACCTAAAGCTTTCGGGTTGCAGGATACAACGGATAAAGGCATTTTTCCACATTTGTTTAACACCCGCGAAAATCAAAATTATATCGGTCCGATACCCGACACACGATATTTTTCTCCCGAGCATATGAAACCGGAAGAACGCGAACGGTTTCTTTCGTGGCACGCGGAGATGACGCGTAACAAATTTATTTTTAACTTCCAAAGTGAAATTATTAAATATTGTCGTAACGACGTGGATATTCTTCGACGCGCGTGCATGGCTTACAGAAAATTTTTTTTGGAATGCGGGAGCGTGTGTCCGTTCGTGGAATGCACGACTATCGCCTCTACGTGCATGAGAGTTTTTCGCAAAAACTTTCTGCGCAAGGAAGAGATAGGAGTCATTCCTGCGAGCGGATATAGATTCGCCGATAATCACTCGCGCAAAGCTCTACAGTGGTTAGTGTGGATGGAGCGCGAGCTCGGTCATCCCATAATTCACGCAGGGCGAGGGCGCGAGCATAAAATCGACGGCACGCGCGTTGACGGATATTACGAGACACCGACTAATGACGACGACAACGACGACGAGACGCAACGTTATGTACTACAATTTCACGGTTGCTTTTGGCACGGATGTCCATCATGTTTTCAGGTAAATCGCGATAAAACGCCTTCGACCGCAAATCGCGAGGACACGATCGACGCGCGCTACGAACGAACACAAGCGATGACATGTCGTCTCCGAAGGAGGGGGTACCACGTGACGGAGATGTGGGAGTGCGCTTTCGACCGCGAGTTGCACGAAAATCAGGTGATGAAAGATTTTCTGGAAAATCATCCGTTACTAAAACACGCGCCTCTCGATCCTCGCGACGCGTTTTACGGAGGACGCACGGGGAACATCGCCACCCGTCGTGAAATTCAGGGTACGGAGAAAATACGCTACGTGGACGTATGCTCTCTGTATCCGTACGTACTGAAAACCGGTGCTTTTCCGATCGGTCACCCCGATATTTTTATCGGTGAAGAATGCCAAGCGATAATCGGAACTGCACCGAATTATAATTTTGATTCGCTCGAAGGTCTCATCCGATGTCGAGTACTTCCACCGCGCGATCTTTTTCACCCGGTACTCCCATATCGCGTACGCGGAAAATTATTGTTCGCGTTATGCCGTAGTTGCTGCGAAACGTTCTCGCAGGCCGCGTGCACTCACAATAACCCCGCCGATCGTGAATTCGAGGGTACTTGGGTATCCGTCGAATTGCGCAAAGCCGTCGAGAAGGGATATCGCGTGACAAAAGTGAGCGAAATATGGCAATATAAAGTTGCTCGATATGACCCCGGTACTCGGCAGGGCGGATTGTTCGCCGAATACATAAATACATTTTTAAAGTTAAAACAGGAAGCTAGTGGGTGGCCGAGTGATTGCCATGATGACGAGGCGAAAGAACGATACCTGCGGGAATACGCGGAAACCGAGGGTGTTGTTCTCGATAAGGACAATATCGTCCGGAATCCTGGCCTGCGCTCGGTCGCGAAACTCAGTTTAAATTCTTTCTGGGGAAAATTCGGCCAACGAACCAATTTGCCTCAGACCGAGGTCGTGAAATCTTGTCAGCGTTTTATGACTTTGCTCACGAGTCCCGAGCACGAGATAATCGACATATTACCCGTCAACGACGAGGTGATATATGCTTCGTGGCGGCTACGAGAAGAGGCCGTCGTGGCTTCCCCGTTGACAAATGTCGTGATCGCGGCGTACACGACGGCACAAGCGCGACTAAAACTCTACGAGTATTTGGAAGCATTAGGTAGGCGCGTTTTATATTACGATACCGACTCGTGTATATATTTAAGTACAGGCGATCCGAACGAGTACGAACCGCGTACCGGAAACTTCCTCGGCGACATGACGGACGAACTCGAGAGCTACGGCCGCGGCAGCTATATCGAGAAGTTCGTGTCCGGCGGGCCAAAATTCTACGCTTATGTCGTTCGTACGCCGGACGGTCGTACTGTAGAGTCGTGTAAAGTGAAAGGTATTACTTTAAATTATAGGAATTCTTTAGTTACTCCCTCTCTCGTTTCGCACCGGTAGTGCGATAGCTGTGTTTCAAGTCCGACAAATAATCGGCGCGCAGTCTATTAGTTGGGAATATATGTATATATATATATATACATTTTAATTTGTTACTATGTAACTATTAATTTCTGTACTTGCGCACTACGTACCGCGCCTGACTCTTATTGCCATCTATTAATTGATTGACATTTTCAAGAGTCTAAAAGACATATTTGAATTTACGCAGGCTGAAACATGCGTTAACTATTATTAACCGGTTATTGCGATAAATATTACCACATGCCTCGGTAGTCGAATTGGTACGACGCCCTTCACGGAATGAGGGAGGTTCCAGGTTCGAATCCTGGCTGAGGTAATATTTTTCGCAATAAATTCTTTACAGTTTTTTAAGAATTAAATCGCGTATATTTAATTCCGGGGAGGGAAGGGTATTAAAATTTCCAACGATAGCTGTGTTTCAAGTCCGACAAATAATCGGCGCGCAGTCTATTAGTTGGGAATATATGTATATATATATATATACATTTTAATTTGTTACTATGTAACTATTAATTTCTGTACTTGCGCACTACGTACCGCGCCTGACTCTTATTGCCATCTATTAATTGATTGACATTTTCAAGAGTCTAAAAGACATATTTATCTTATTTACAAACATTTTTTTTATTCACTTGTCTATCAAGTTTCTATCATAACTGTATTATTTCAAAGTGTAATATAAAATTTTAATTAGACATCGATTCTCAATAAATGTTATAAATGTTATTTTATTTAAACGTACTTATAAACATAAGCAGTCATGAAAGAACTGATTTTAGCTTTTGCTGTCAATTTCATATCATACTTTGTTGAATTCTGTTAGATTTTTATTAGTTCAGATTAGTTAGATTTCTATTTTTGTAGCAGTAAAATCTACATATAATATACATTTTGAAAATCTGATTTTTATAGGTCTGCTTTGTGTTGAGAAATAGCTACAGATAAATTAAGTTCAGTGAGAGAAGTGAATGATGTTGGTATTATAAGTCAATTATTACAATTTGTTCAAGTATATAGTAACTAATTTTTGTAATTACAGTGAATTACAGAGTTCAGTGGACTGATAACAAGGCAAATGCTGGCAGAAATAACTACGTGTACAGAATCTTCTACTAGTCCATCAAATAAGCAAGCTTGGAAAACGATTTGTCTATCAAGTTTCTATCATAACGGTATTGTTTTAAAATCTAATATAAAATTTTAATTAGACATCGATTCTCAATAAATGTTATTGATGTTATAAATGTTATTACTTATAAACATAAACAGTCATGAAAGAACTGATTTTGGCTTTTGCTGTCAATTTCATATCATACTTTGTTGAATTCTGTTAAATTTTTATTGATTCAGATTGGTTAGATTTCTATTTTTGTAGCAGTAAAATCTACATATAATATACATTTTAAAAAAATCTTATTTTTACAGGTCTGCTTTGTTGAAAAATGACTACAGATAAATTAAGTTCAGTGAGAGAAGTGAATGATGTTGGTATGTACATGATTATTTAATAAAGATAATTATATAAGTCGATTATTACAATTTGTTCAAGTAGTAACTAATTTTTGTAATTACAGTGAATTACAGAGTTCAATGGACTGATAATATGGTAAAACTGCTGCTAGCAGAAATAACTACGTATACAGAATCTTCTATTAGTCCATTAAATAAGCAAGCCTGGAAAACGATTGCTGCAGTTATTAACACCCATGGTTATAATTTGACTGCAGAAAATTGTTGTATCAAATGGACCGGTATGAAGAAACGATATAAAACGTTAAAAGATGCAAATAATCGTACTGGCGCAGCAAAAGAAACCTGGGAATATTTTGATATTGTTGATGATATGTTAAGAAAAAACCCAGAAATTACACTTTTGTCCGTAGCATCAAGTACACGCGGTTTTAGAGTAAATGTAAATACGTCTAAAAGTATAGATCTCAGTACTGAATACACTGAAGAAAATGAAGAAAATGAAGAAAATTTAGAAGCTGCCAATATTCTAAAGAACCGACCGATAAGAAGAAGAAAGCCTAAAAAACCTACCTGGATTGCAGAATTAGTAGAACAAAAAGCGAAACATCACCAAGAAAATTATGACCAAAGAGAACGTTTCTTATCTTTATTAGAAAAGCATTTTAAAAAAGTAGACGGAAATAAAGTAGAAAAAAATTAAAACGTATAAAAAAATATTTCAAAAATACAAATTAAGTTTACTAAGCAATATTAACGTAAGAAAATCTAATAAGCTCGTTATATTTTTGATATTAATAAAAAATAATTTTTTTTTATTACATTAAGAATAATATTAACATCACAAGTACAAAATAATGTGATAATTTTACACACTGTAAAAATCTTATTTTAATATTATGTTATAATTATTAATATATGTTTATTATTTTTTTTATATGTAACCAAATGTTCCTTATTTTCTATAATAATTATAAATGTTTATATTGTAGTGAATAAAATAAGTTTAGTTATTCATTACTCAAAATTTTCTATTCAGATGTGTGCATTATAAAGATACATATTACAAATATATATATATATATATAATTTCTGATTTTATTTTAAAGTTATATGTAATAAATTTATTAAATGTGATCGATTGTGTTTCTGATTTATATAGATATATCATCTGCCTTATTCTATTCTTTAAATTTGGACTTGTTAAGAAATAGATCATTATAGTTTTAAAGTTATATTTACGTAAATATTGTTTTATGATTATTTTAGTTATTTCGAACAATAAATTATAATTATTACTATATTATAAATTAGCATTTTTGCTACGTGTGTGTGTGTGTGTGTGTGTGTGTGTGTGTGTGTGTGTATAAAAAAGACGTGAAGAAAGAATTATATTTCCAAAAAATAAAAATATATTTAAAAATTTGAGAAATTTAACTAAGAGATATGCATGTAATTAAAAATTATATAGTTACATATTTTATTACAAAAATTTACAATAACTGAGAAATAAGATCTCTTTTTTCTGTTCCGTTTATAAATGCATTTTCGTTATTAATTTCCATTTCTATTGGATCAAATGCCATAGGTTCATCTTCATTTTCTATACATATGTTATGTAAGATGCAACAAGCAATAATAATTAAAGGTATCATTTCCGTATTGTACATATGAACATATCGTAATTTTCTAAATCTTCCTTTTAACATTCCAAATGCACGTTCAATAACTACACGTGTTTTTGACAATTTTGTGTTAAAGTTTCTTTGTAGACGGTTTAAATGACCATTATCTCGATAAGGAGTTAACATATATTTTGACAAAGGATATGCTGAATCAGCTAAAAGATGGTATTGATTTTGAAAGTATCTATTTTCATCCTGTGTTATTAATTCCTTAATATCGCTTAAACGCCAAACTCTTGCGTCATGAACACTACCGCACATTCCCGTAAAAACATCTATAAACCTTAATTTATAATCACAAATCCCTTGTAACACTAATGAATGGTAACCTTTGCGGTTAATATAATTGTCGGAATTTTCTATGGGTGCACTTATAGCTATATGGGAGCCATCAATTGCTCCAATCACTCCAGGAAAACCACTTAATGCACGAAATTCTCTTTCAAAGTTAATCATTTCATAAGGTTCAGGCCATTTAATATATGTATGAACATCTTCAATTAGTAACATCGCAACCTCAAATACAGAATTCCAAACGGTGTCCTTACATACACCAAATCTATCTGCTACCGATCTGTAACAAAAATTGTACGTATATTACGGTTTACATGCACATAATTATTTAAAATCTGAATTTTTATTAAAAGTAAAATTTTGTTGCCTTTATACAATATATAAATACACAAAAATCTAAAATACAAGAAAATTATAATAATTTAAGTTTTTCATTGCTAATACAATTTAAGTGACTCTAACTAGAAATAATGAGATTAAAATAAGACTTAATAAGAGTGTTTTAAAAACATCTTAATATATAAAATACAAAAAAGTATTAAAAAATTTAGAATTCTTATTTAAAAAACCAAAGTCGTCTTTAATAAACCTTAACAATTTTACACAACAGCAATCTAAGGTCGCTAAATTATTTCTTCTTGAAAGCTGCCGGTACAACTTGTGTTAAAAATATTTTTAAAAATAACTCGACAAAAACTTAAAGACAAACAAAAGTTTAATGGAAGAAAAACATAAAAGTGGTTTGGCCAAATGCACTTAGATATAAGTTTTTAATATAAAACATACTAACAGATTAACGCTGTAAAAAACATACTAACCTGTAAACTTCCTGATTTCCGAGGACCCATAAGGTAATAGCTATTTGTTTATCGGGAGACATTTTTTCAGCACCCCGGTCACGGTGAAGACGTCCTCCAAGGCTTTGCACCAATCTTTCATACGTAGTTTTTTCTAGTCGAAAATGTGATTTGAAATCTATTTAAACAATAATGAAGTTCATTACATTTAATATAATACAAAAACACCTTTACAAAATTAAAACAGTAAATTGTATTGTAGCAAAACCTTTACCTGTTAAAGAATATGTCAATACAATATTTTCAAAAAAATCTGGAATCTTTGGGTGAAATTCCCGTTGAGGCAGAAGATAATCTTCATCATCATCTGATGGATGATCAAAAAATAAGTCCCACATTCCTTGTATATCCATGTCTTGTCTGAAAATATTTAATAATAATGCAATATAAAGTATGAAGAAAATAATCCAACATTTTGTTCATAAATGTTAATAGATTTGTATATAGCTTTAAGTAAACTGCACAAACAAAAATTTTTCTTATTGTGTTGACAGTATATATTAATTTACTATGTACTTGCATTACAAATTAAAAAAATTTATTGTAAACATTAATGTTAGTGTCACATTAGTGAAATATTCATGCATAATATTTATACATAAATTTTATATTAGGTTTTGAAACAATACCGTTATGATAGAAACTTGATAGACAAATCGTTTTCCAAGCTTGCTTATTTGATGGACTAGTAGAAGATTCTGTACACGTAGTTATTTCTGCCAGCATTTGCCTTGTTATCAGTCCACTGAACTCTGTAATTCACTGTAATTACAAAAATTAGTTACTATATACTTGAACAAATTGTAATAATTGACTTATAATACCAACATCATTCACTTCTCTCACTGAACTTAATTTATCTGTAGCTATTTCTCAACACAAAGCAGACCTATAAAAATCAGATTTTCAAAATGTATATTATATGTAGATTTTACTGCTACAAAAATAGAAATCTAACTAATCTGAACTAATAAAAATCTAACAGAATTCAACAAAGTATGATATGAAATTGACAGCAAAAGCTAAAATCAGTTCTTTCATGACTGCTTATGTTTATAAGTACGTTTAAATAAAATAACATTTATAACATTTATTGAGAATCGATGTCTAATTAAAATTTTATATTACACTTTGAAATAATACAGTTATGATAGAAACTTGATAGACAAGTGAATAAAAAAAATGTTTGTAAATAAGATAACCTCTTTGGCATTACTTTAAACAATACTTTAAAAATACATGATTGTGTTACATAATTATAATTTTAATGAAGTGAATACCATACATTACAATTAAAAACAGATTATTTTTAATTGTAATAATCAAATAATTTATATCGTATTTTTTAGGTTACCTGCTACAAATTCACGGAACTCGCAACTCGCAACTTGCCCGTTGATTTGGCTTTACCAGACATCATTGAGTTGTCACGAAGCATGATGGTGGTAGATGGCTGTGCTTATCATATATTTCGGTCCTAGGGGAAATTACTCGGATAGCCATTATCGTAAACACCCAGTGACAATCAATCAATCCATGCTCTTCCCCTTCTACGTCTGTTACTACGTTTACGCGAGCGCAGTGTTGCCAGAGCTAGTACAATTGTACAATTCTAGTACATTTTTGTGTATTTTATACGCTAGTACATTTTTCCTTTTTTCTAATACATTTTATATTCGGCCGTCCGGAACCGTAACCGACCGAATCAACCAATCATGTTGCTCAATTTCTTACGATTACGACCACAAACAGTCGTATGTCGTATGTTGCTGTCGGATGTCGGAATCATAAGGTTGTAACCAATCCCAATCAAAGCATTCTCATAAGGCTTAACTGTGATTGGCTACAATCTTACAATGGTCTAGTTTCTACCGATCTTCAATCCGATCCTGCTTCGGTTTAATGTACTGTTTCCACTAGTTTCCACCCAGCGAGAAATGACACGACTATAGACGTCTAATTGACGTCAATTAGACGTCGATAGGCCATTTCTCGCTGGGCAAAGCTTGTGGATCAAAGCAGTAGCGTGGTCAGTCACATTTCCATCGACTCAAATTTGGTTCTACGCCACACTAGGCGAATTAACGACTTCGGTAGAAACTAGATCAATTACAACATCCGACAGCGAAGGTTTATTATACCTGTAGACCCGGCCTTACAGAACATAACCTTCTACACTTATATCAGTTATATCAAGCCATATCAAACTCACAGGCGATAAAACTGACAGATGACAAAAATAGTGTTTAAAGAAAAAAAATTTATTATAAATATGAAGAAAGTAACAATAAAAAGGTTAGTATTTTTATTCAAAATATTTTAATCTTAAAATACAATAAAAAATCTCTTGCAGCTTTTTTTACGGTAAGTCAACCTTCGACGACTCTAAGTCCCACAACTTCTACTAAAGAAACACATGCATCATATTCGGAAAAAGAAAAACCCGACAGTCCCGACACTCCTGACAGTCCTCAAATAGAATATAAAGTGGCCAGCGGTGATTCTGATTCAAGTACCGGACCTCCTATCAAAAAATTAAAAAAAAAATTATAAACAAAATTTTAAAACTGAATGGCTTAAAGAATTTAAATGGTTGAAAAATGTGAAGCCAGAAAATAAACAAGGCCTATCCTTTTGTAAACTTTGTAATAAAAGTTTGCGAGGAGGATATGCACATTTAAAACGCCACGAAATTAATAAAGTACATAAAGCAAATGAAAAAGCACAACAAGCAACTCCTTCTATTAAAAAAAGTGGCTTCTTAATTAAAAAAAACAAAGAATTAATAAATAAAGAATCTGAATAGAAAATGATAGCATTTATAGCAGAACATAACTTGCTAATAACTTTAATGGATCATCTTTCTACAGTAATTAAAAATGTGTGTCCAAATTGCGAACATATCAAGGATGTTAGATGTGGCAGGACAAAGTCCACTAAAATTTTGAAAGACATTTTTTCGAAAGAATACATACGGGAGATGGTAGAAATAATGAAGAGTCTTTCATTTTCTTTTATTATAGACGAAACTACCGATGTGGGAACAAAAAAGTCGCTTGTTGTTGTTGTCAGATATTTTGATGAAGTACAAAATAAAGTGCGAGACAAATTTTTACTTCTCATAGAACTCGAGGAGTGTACGGCACAGTCTATTAGTCAAAAACTTTTAAACTTTTTAAATAAAAATAAAATACCAATAAAAAATCTTATTGGCTTGGGCGCAGACAACGCTTCAGTAATGATGGGTCATATAAGTGGGGTGAAAGCTCGACTCAAAGCTGTTATTCCAGATCTCTATGTATTAGGATGTTCATGTCATTCTTTTCACTTATGTGCCTCTGCAGCATGTTTGAAACTGCCCAGAACAATTGAACAGTTTGCAAGAGATATATTCAATTATTTCAGTAATAGTTGCAAAAGATATGTCGAACTTGGAGAATGCCAAATATTTCTTGACATGAAACCCAATAAGTTGCTGCGCCCAAGTCAAACTCGATGGCTTTCATTACAAATGGTAGTGAAAAAGATACTACATAATTGGCAACCGCTTACTTTGTTCTTTCAAGGAAGACTTTTGGAAGACAGATTGCAATCATCACAAAATATATTGCACGCTCTTTCAAATCCTGTGTACAAATTATATTTTTTATTTTTAAATTTTATTTTAGAAGTTGTAAATAAGTGAAACTTAGAGTTCCAAAGTGAAAAACCAAAAATTACATCTCTCTATGACAACGTTACTAATCTATATAAATTAGTTTTAAAATCATTTATTAAAAAAGAAATTCTAGATGTCTTCAGTTTATCAGATTTAGATCCATTAAATCAAAAATATTTTGTTGATTTATCTCGATTATATCTGGGAGCTGAAGTTGAACAATTTTTGAAAGAAAATTGTGAAAATCTCAATGAAGACGATATAAGAAGTTTTCAATACAAGTGTAGAGAGTTACTTACCTTTCATTACTTACCTTTTATCTTTATCGTTGATTTCTGCAAATATAAAGTGTTGCGGCCCCGATTACGACATTAAGTAATAAAACGATAATGTTAAGAAATAAGAATTAAGAAATAAAATAATATCAAGAAGGCCGCCCGAGTTACGATAAGCCCCGTCAGCGAGATTGGGAGTTGCGCGACCGGCCTAGATCCGATCGTGCAACTCAGCATTTACGAAGGACAGACGGAAGATACAAAAGGAAGCGCGAGGAGACGACAGGAGGATCAGTGGAGTCGGGCAGGCGACTAGTCGCGTATTGAGTTGTAACGCAGGCATCTGTGATTAAACTTATTTTATTCGAAATAAGGTGTTATAAATTGCCGTATCCTTCCCGAATCATTCGAACCCCGTGCCCGTCCTGCTACGGGGCACAACAAACTGGTGGCAGCGTCAGGGATTCGCGAGACAGGAACGGCAGCTGAAACAAACAAGTGAATCGTTAAGGCGGTGCGACATCCTCAACGGAGACACGGCAGCCAGATTCAGCAGCAGCGGAACACCCGGTAGCAGCCGACGAGGGACAACGTTCAGCGTAACCCGAGACGGCGCGGCACCGACCTACCGCAACGGAGGCTCACCGGCAGACAAGGCGGCACGAGCACCGATAAGCAACATGCGACTAGCGACCGTATTGTAAGTCGATAAGCAAATTATGTACAGCGCAATTACCGTAGATGTCGGAAACCGATAATCCACCTGCGGAACTAAATCGATCGTGGCTCCATAGCGAGACGTCACGACGAGCGCGTAGAAATAGCCCGTTAAGTCCCGTTCAAGCGACCGAAGAAGTCGTAAGCGAAAATCGCGACAGCGTGCGCAGAAATTTAGACGCGTACTATTCGAGCGAAAGCGAATCGGAACCGGAATTACATCCGAACATAGTAGTCGAACGCGAGTTTCCATTCGACGATTTAGACACGAGTTTAATAAGACTTAATAACTGCCCCGAGGAAAATAGACTCCACCCCTCACACGCGTACGCACAATCCGAAGACACAGACAGCACGATCAGTAGACTATCCGAACGACGAGCGTTTTCACTGACGTCATACGACAGCAGCATATTCAATCCACAAGAATATTATTCCGCGTCAAGAAACGTAAACATAATCGAGATGGCGGAAGCAGGGAATAGCAATCGCGACAACCGCGACGAGAACAACGATAAGGTACAGGTAACGCCCGAGGATATCAACGCCGAGATAAACCGGCTTCATAACGTGTTATCGCAACAGAGAACCCCGGCGAGTAACCGCAACCGAGTGCACGCACCGGCCGGAATACAGCCGAACGATAGAGACGCCATCCTCGACAAGATACTACACGGAATCCGCAATCTACAAAACCGCGTAGAGCAATTAGAAACGGCGAATCCGGAACGCCGCGACATTTACGCGAGACGCGAGCAAGGTAACCTCCCGTTCGAAGTAACGTACGGACGAACGTCATACGATATCCGGAACCAAGCGGAACGCGCTATCGGATATTTACGTTTAAAAGAGGCACGAGACATGATACCCGAGTTCGACGGAGCCTCGAGTAAATTACAAGAATTCTTAAGCGCCGCGTCATACGCAATAAAAAATATCAATCCGATGGAAGAAGGAACCTTATTAGAAGCAGTGTTATGCACGAAGCTAAGGGGAAGAGCAATGACAGATTTTCAAACGCGAGAGATACGAGACTTCGCACAATTAAAGAAGGAATTAGAAACTTGTTATTTGAGCCGAAAGAGTACCACACACTTACAACTAGAATTCAATACACTCAAGCAAAAACCCGGAGAAGGCGCGAGAGCATTCGGATTAAGGGCCGACAAGCTAGCCATGGAACTATACGATTCCATGATAGAAGGTAGAAATCACACCATAGAAAGCAAGCGAACGATATTAGAAACAATTCAGCAACAGGCATTACAAAATTTCCAACTAGGATTGAGAGACGAGATCAAGTTACTCGTCCGAGCTCAGCATTTTGCAACGCTGCAAGAGGCAATTGCCGGAGCGAGCGCCGAAGAAAAAGTAAACGGACCGAGCGGAAATCCGTCGCGTCCTAAAAGTAATTACGCGTACTCACCACAAACGCGCGACAACCGACCGATAATACAATGCCAAAAATGCGGAAAATACGGGCACCACGGAAGGGAATGTCGGACTAGTAGGTACGCGAACCGCTTCACCTTACCGCGACCCGATAGGACACCCCGCGTAAATGCAATCGACAAGGTCTGCAAATACTGTAAGAAGACAGGGCACATACGCGAGGAGTGTTGGCTATTAAACGGTCGACCAAATAAAGAGCGAACAAACCACGATAAATCTAATAATTCGCGAGGGCAAAGCAAAAATTTTCACCCGAAAACGAGTGGCCCGAGAAAAAAGAACAGTAATTCAGCCGCAAACAGCGATGAGGAAGACAAGGAGGAGGAGACAAAGAAGCGCCGACCTGCGCTAGAGTATCAAGTGTCACATATGACTAACAAGCCGCGGAAGCATGCAGGGCTGGACTTAATCACTCTGCCCATGCGAGAAGCGAAGCGCGGAAAAATGAATTTACTGTTTGATACAGGAGCGGCCGTGTCAATAATTAAAGTCAAGCATTTGAAAGGCGAAACATTGATAGAAGAAGATAGAATGGCACTCACGGGAGTGACCGGACATAAGGCCCATACAATTGGAAAATTCAAAGCGACCATTGATTTAAAGGACAGAAAAATCAAGCACACAATATATGTCGTCACGGACAATTTCCCGATCGAATACGACGGAATATTAGGAGTGGACTTCATAAAGAAGCATCACGCGTCATACAGCTACGAATCGAGCTCAATACAAATAGGGAATAGTACTTTAAAATTGTACCCATATAAAAGGATGACGCTAAAACCGCGAAGCGAAACCATAGTACAAGTCGCGACCGATAAAAACTCCGTAGGAATAATACAGGCAGAAGAAACAATGCCAGGAGTGTTCATAGGAAACTGCCTGGTGATGCCAGAGAATTTTCTATGTACGGCGAGCATATTAAATACGACGGAAAAGACGGTCGAAATGCTCATGCCGCAAGTCTCACTAGAAGATTTAGAGCCCGAAGAAGCAGAAGAGATAGAAGTCAACCAAGTAAACCAAACAGAAAAAACAATGCCGCGTAGTGAGAAAGTAGCAAAATTAATACGAACGCAGCACTTGAATGAGGAAGAAAAGAAAGCCATTACGGAGATTTGCAGAGATTTCAGCGATGTTCTACATCTGGAGGGAGAACCACTGACATGCATCGATATCGTCGCGCATAAGATTACCACCAAGGCGGGCAGCGTACCGGTCAACGTCCGACCGTATCGCTTGCCGGAGAAACACAAGGAAGAGGTGAATAGACAAGTAAAAGAGATGTTACGAGACAAGATTATTAGGCCTAGCACGAGCCCATGGAACGCGCCGTTGCTAGTAGTCCCGAAAAAAAGAGACGCGTCAGGAAAACAAAAAAATGCGAGTGGTGATAGACTTTCGATTTGTAAACGATCTGACGGGGGGGGGGGGGGGAGATTCCTTCCCTCTGCCCATTATAACAGATATCCTAGACCAACTAGGAAACGCAAAATATTTTACCACGCTAGATCTCGCCTCGGGATACCATCAAATCCCGATGGAAGAAGAAGACAAGGAAAAAACAGCGTTCTCCACCCAATATGGACATTACGAATACAATCGAATGCCCTTTGGACTAAAAAACGCCCCAGCGACATTTCAACGAGCCATAATAGCCGTCCTAGCTGGACTCGTAGGACTACACTGTTTAGTATATCTAGACGATATAATCGTATATGGAGCAAGTCTGCAAGAGCACAATAAGAGACTAATTGAAGTGCTAAAGCGATTGAGAAAATACAAATTGAAACTACAGCCGAATAAGTGCGAATTCCTGAGGAAAGAAGTGACATATCTAGGACACGTGATAACGGAAAACGGAATCTCGCCAGATCCGTCAAAACTAGAAGCGGTGAAAAACTTTCCGAGACCAACGAAGGTAAAAGACATCCAGGCTTTCGTAGGATTAGCCGGATATTACCGAAGATTCATTAAAGACTTCTCAGCGATCGCCAAGCCACTCACAAAAATAACCAGAAAAGATACCCCATTCGAGTGGAAGGCAGAACAGCAAAACGCATTCGACATTCTAAAAGGAAAACTAACTACAGCGCCAGTACTAAAATACCCAGACTTCTCTCGAGAATTTGTAGTGACAACCGACGCGTCGGACTACGCGATCGGAGCGATACTGTCACAAGGGAAAATAGGCCAAGATCAACCCGTGGCGTATGCAAGCCGAGTACTGTCAAAAACCGAGCAAAATTACAACACGACGGAGAAAGAGCTATTAGCGATAGTATGGGCGGTAAAACACTTCCGACCGTACGTTTACGGAACGAAATTCACCATAGTGACAGATCACAAATCATTGGTATGGCTGTTTAATGTAAAAGACCCAGGCTCCCGATTAATACGATGGAGATTGAAATTAGAAGAGTACGATTACACCATCGTACATAAGGCCGGGCAAGAGAATAGAAACGCTGACGCGCTGAGTCGACATGTGCCGACGGACATCAATAAGATAGAGAAAGAAGAGAACAACGACCAGGAGAGCGAAAGAAAATACACAGAGGAAGAGAAGCAAAACATACTGTACGAATACCACGATGCACCTGTGGGAGGACACCAGGGCGTGGAACGCACCGTAAACAGAATAAGGCTGACGCACAATTGGAGAGGATTAACAAGAGATGTCGAAGAATACATCGCCAAGTGCGAATTGTGCCAGAAAAATAAACTATCGCGAAGAAATAAGGCACCGTTAATAATTACAGACACCGCGAATAAACCGTTCGAAAAATGTGCGCTAGACATTGTAGGACCACTGACGGTGACCGACAACGGAAACAAATACATCCTCACGTTTCAGGATAACTTGTCAAAATTTAGCAAAGCGATACCTGTACCAAATCAAGAGGCAAATACAATCGCGAAAGAATTTGTTACGAAGATCATCTTCGAGTACGGCATCCCAGAAAAAATACTAACAGATAGAGGAACAAATTTCCTGAGCGAGATATTTAAAAGCACGTGCAAGTTACTAAAGATAGAAAAAATTCAGACAACGGCCTATCATCCGGAAAGCAATGGAGCGTTAGAACGCTCCCACAGAACATTAGCAGAGTACCTGCGACACTATATTAACGCGGACCAAACAGACTGGGACGAATGGACACCGTACGCAATGTTCGCGTACAACACGACGCCGCACACGGCGACCGGGTTTACACCCTTCGGCCGGGTCTACAATCAATCGTCTGTCGGAATAGTATGTCGTGCGCATGCGTACAGTCATGATTTTTACGTGTCGACTGTCCAAGTTGGCCGGGCGTCGTTGTCGGCTCGGAAAAAGATCAAATCTCATCTTTCGAGTTGTGTGTCGTTGCAGAAGTAGAGGTTAAAAGCCGAAATTGTGAACATAAATATTCATAATGAATAATACTGAACTGATTGCGGTTTATAGTAGTTTATTATTAGCTTGGGTACACATTGAGAGAATACGAATAATTTTAAAGAAAAAACGTAAGAGCTCTCGAAGATGGTGGGTAAAACCTCATCTTACCGTGGAAATGAGAAACAATTTTGGAGCTCATCAGAAATTATTTGCATATTTCAAAACAAGTGATCATGAAGAGTTATTCAAATTTACAAGAATGTCTGTTGAACAATTTGACATGTTGCATAGTTTATTGAAACCGAAACTTGAAAAGAGGAGTCACAGGACTCCTTTGCCAACAGAACTCCGTCTCGCTCTTACATTGAGGTTATACTATTGAATTTTGTAATTTTATTTTCGGTAGATATCAGAAAGCATTTTATTCAATAATTATTATTTTTAGTTATCTTGCTCATGGAGATAGTGCTGCAACAACAGCATGGCATTTTCGTGTAGGAAAATCAACTGTGTATAGTATCATTCCTGAAGTATGTAAGGCAATATGGGATGTTTTACAACCACTGTATTTGAGAGTCCCAAATGAAGAAAATGAGTGGTTGGAAATAGCAAACGACTTCAATTCTCTTTGGAATTTTCCAAATTGCATAGGGGCTATTGACGGCAAACACATACGAATTAATGCTCCTCCAATGTCTGGTAGCGCTTTTCATAATTATAAAGGCAGCTTCAGCTTTGCATTAATGGCTATTTGTGATGCTCAATACCGTTTTACATGGTTGGATATTGGCGATTATGGTAAATTATTAAACTAGTTGAAATTAGTTAAAATTATATAGATTAGATAGTATACTTTATTTACTCCGAAGGGGCCTTAAAGGGCGTTTTTTTACTTTAGGGACGTACCCAACCCTTTACATCAAAATGTTCTCAATTCTTCTTATGGTCCTCGTCCTCGTCCGTGTCCATTAATAGTTTCTCCTCCATTTTCCTCGCGATCTCCTCGTCCGTAGTCCTTTTTAGTTTCCCACCTTCCTCCTCTCTCCTTTCTTTTCTCCTTTCTTTCTTCTCTCATTCTCTTATCCTCATCTCTACTGCCTTGTCTTCTGTTCCATTTTAACTTTAAACCTGCTCCCGTCCTTTCTTCTCGCCTCTAAAACCCTCCATTTATCCTCTTCGCATACTTGTCCATTAGGTTCACTGAACGATGCCGGTATCTGGTCTAAGACTGAAATGAATACCGCATTGGAAAGTAATACTGTGTCTTTACCACCAGAACTTTATTTGCCACATACTAACATTGCTGTACCCTTTGCTCTTGTTGGCGATGAAGGATTTCCTTTAAAAAAGTATTTGATGCGACCGTATGCAAGAAGAAATTTAGTTGATAATCAACAGCGTGTATTTAATTATCGATTATCAAGAGCCCGACGAGTAATTGAAAATGCCTTTGGAATTCTTGTCGCAAGATGGCGAATTTTCCAAAGAGCACTTTGTTTAAAACTAGAAACTGCTGAAAAAATTGTACAAGCCACATGTTGTCTTCATAATTTTATTATGAGCACAAATTATTCAAATAAACGCTATATACCAGAAGATTTTATAGATCGGGAAGGTCCCAATGGCGAACTTATCGAAGGCGGTTGGCGAAGTTTGATACAACACCCTGTACTTAATCGAATGGGACGAGTTGGTGCAAATGTTGGTTCGATTGCAGCAATGAAGCAACGCGACACTTTAGCCCAATATTTTGTTTCCGATGAAGGTAGCATTCCATGGCAGTGGGAAATGATATAAATAAATTATCTGGCTTACAACTTTTATTATTCAAACACAATTATGTTTATTTCTTTGAAAAATTGTACATAGATTTTTAATAAAATTGTATGTACAAAAAACTGTTTAGTTAAATGTTAAATTATCAATAACAATGTAACTGTTTAGTTAAATTTATCAATAACTCTTTGGTACAAAAACTTATCCCTAAATTCTTAAGGCTCCTGGGTACCTGCCGCGGCCATGTTGAATCGTGACGTCAGAAGCGAGAAAACGACACGTTGAAAATTCTTGCGTGGTACTTCCAAATAAAAAGATATTTGCAAAAATAACACTTGAGATCACTTCAGGACACTTCAAAAATACTTCGGCTGGAATCCCTTTCCCTTGACAATTATTAAATAACCGTAAAACAAACGTGTTACGAAGCCTGTACGATCCTAATCATGGAGTGACACATGGGGGGGGGGGGGAACACACGCGATCTGCCAACTCGGAAGGAGTGGTTAAAAGGCTCCTTGAACGTAGTACATTCCTTGCTATCTTAAGAACTCAACGTATTTTCGAAGTGTGCTGAAGTGATCTGTAGTGTTATTTTAAGCAAATATCTTTTTATTTGGAAATACTACGCAAGAATTCTCAACGCGTCAATTTTCAACATTTCTCGCTTATTCTCCATTGGAGAGAGTTCTTATTTCTACCGCGACGGTACGTCGCCACCGTCACCGCGGAGTTCTTATTCCTAAATTCTTAAAACCTTGGTTGCTAAAGCTTGATCCAAGTTCTCGTTCCGAGAAACGTGTAGCCAATAAAATTGCCGCTTTTCCGTAAAAGCTGCAAATTGATTGCTACAAATTTCTCGGTCCGAGAACTTGGACCAAGTTTTAGCATCGTAGGCACAAGCATCAACAATCTAAATCTTTAGTTTTGTACTTTTGGTAAAAAAAACTTACTCTCTAAGGGTGCCATGACATGTAGCGCGGAAACGCGGAAACGCGGAAAGAAAGTAACTAGATTCCGCGTTTCCGCGCTCCATGTAATGGCACCCTAAGTTCTTAGTAATCTTACTCTCTCATTTCATGTTTTCCAATAACCTGAAGAATCTCAATAATGCATTGGGTTCTACTTTTTACGGGGACATGTTTCAATCCTTCTTCTATTGCGAGCATGTACCCATCCTTTTCTTTATCTTTATTTGTTGCAATCAGTGTTGATACGGTATTCATCGCATCAGATATTTTAGTACCTGCCTCTACAAGGTGTTCGTCTAAGAGGGCATTTTTCATATTTTTTCGATTTGCGAAATCGTCCATTGGCGGCACAATTGTTCTCGTTGGCTTCATCTTTGAAATTAATGCTCTTGAAGTTGTGCTCTTGAAGTTGAAATTGTGAAGTTGTGAGCTGGAGCTACTGCAACTGGATTGTCTTGTTACAGACTCAGGAAGAGATTGAGCATCATTGTCTAGAATTTTTAAAATTTATTTATTTTAAATTAATTAATTAATTTATTTATTTATTTATTTATTTATTATTTATTAATTTATTTATTTATAAATTATTTATTTATTTATTTATAAATTTATTTATTTATTTTTATTTATTTATTTATTTATTTTTATTTATTTTTACCCATCATTTGTGATTCATCGCAAGTATGATCAATTTCTGAAGAATTCCATATCTCCTGCGATATCTCTTCTTCCACAGTAGCTTCCTGCTCTTTCGATGGCTCAACTGGCTGAGAACAAGCCTGCTGGAAGCGCACTAGTTGGAATCTCGAATCTTCTGACGGTTTTCTTATGAGCAATTCTTGTGTCCTAAGAATAAAGTAAAATAGTTTATAATACAACTATGATACAAAATTGAGGAGAACATACTTTCTATGATACTCTATTTGTGTGAAAAATTTCAATCCGGTATCTAAAAAATTGTAGAAGTAGATACGTGTACAAAAAATCCGTACATACACACACACACATACATACATACTTCCGGACATTTTTTACTAATACGATTTTTCGACATTTTAGAACATTCTAAACTTATTTCCATCAAAATCTCGAAAAAATTTTTTTTCACCATCACAAAGCTTCCTCTATGAGGAAGCAAAAAATAATTCATTGATCAATTACTTACTTTCTGTGAGCAATATGCGATGACAAGAAGAGTAGTGGTCGGTACAGGTGCCACTCCTTACTTTCGCTTCTACCTGATCCTGATGGTGCCAGTTTTCTTTTTCTTTCTTCGCGACCAAACATATCTCGAAGTGCTGACCACCGTTTCTCAATATTTTCGGCTTATATAAAAAAACACGTAGATTAGTATTGTTTTAAGATTAATATATTTGACAGAACAAGTTGATTTATATTTTAATAACATATATTTCCTACCTGACATATTCACATTATAAACTTCTTTTAATTGAAATGCAATCGTTTTCCATACATTCTTTTTTTTATTACCATTTTTATAATTAACGTCCATTTTGTCATAAACAAATTTGTGATCTCGCACAATATTAATAATGACCTCATCTATCGTAATTTCTTCCGTCATCTTGTATGTATATCGTTGTCGTAAAGTTGCCGTAAAAACATGGGACTTGACCAATTTCCGAGTCGACAACAACTCCCGGTTGTCACGGTAGCCGACACGTAAAAATCAAGGTTGTGCGCATGCGCCAACAGACGACTTTGACAGACGACTAATTGTAGACGGGGTTTTCGAGCGGTTACGACATACGACTAGCGGCGTCCGACAAGTGTCTTCCGACTTGTATGTAGACCCGGCCTTCGAGCTCGTATACGGGCACCGCGCGACACTACCGACGGCACTGTCCCAGCCGCCGAAACCAACGTACACGTATAACGATTACGTGCAGGAATTAAAAGAAAAATTACGCGCAACGCAACGAGTTGCTAAGGCGCACTTGAAGGACGAAAAAACAAAAGCCAAAGAGACGTACGATAAGAAGACAAAAGAAATCAGTTTCCGGGTAGGAGATAAAGTGCTATTGCATGACGAGACGGTACGTAGGGGGAGATCGAAGAAATTAGAATCCCCGTGGATAGGACCGTATGAAGTGATCGAAAGACATTCCGACGTTAATTACACGATAAAAAAGGAAAGAAAAACGACGCGAGTGCACGTAAACCGATTAAAGCACTTCGTAGAACAATAATAGCAGCGCAAAAAGACGAAATAAGCAACAGTGCGTAAGCGATAGAAATAGGTAAATAGGTAGGATTAAAAGAATAAGTACTTACCGAAAATTAAATACGGCGAATCATCCGCACCTCCCGCCGACCGGTGGCCACATCTAAGGACACCTCCAGCGGGTAGATAGGCACCCAGGTGCCCGGGCGGCCCACCTCCGCATAAGGGGGAGGGGGCGAAGAGGGTCCCGAAGACAAATCTGCAGCGATCCGTACACTAGGCGCACTAGGCGCCACACGCACGGCGCCCGCGCGAGCGGCGCGCAACCAATACGAGCGCCAACACGCGTCGCAGGTCGATGGCACAAAAAACCTGTCGCACAATCTGCACCGCATGGTTGTTGAAAATTTTTAATGCGCTCGAAACAAAGATTCACAAGCGACTAAAAGCGCGAAGACAATTCGTAGGTAGAGATATAATAAAGCCAAGATAAAAATTCGGAGAAAAGTAACTCGAGTCCTTATCTTACAGGACGCTGATCGTCGTTCAGCACTTCGCGAAAAAAGCGAAACCCGAGACAGCACCATCATACGAGGTGCGACGATTCAGCAACGAGAATGTACTTTGAAAAAACCGGGCAACTACAACAGGTAGAAGCTATCTGGAAACTAGCGATCAGAATAGATGTAACAGCTCTAGGAAACCGATACCACCAACTTCAAGAGTTCATGCAGCAAACAGAGGAGTTATGCGAAACCGTCCTAGCGATGGACACACAGCAGATGTGCAAAAATATCCTCCGTACGATAGAGAAAGAAAACGAAAAATTAACGCAACTATTAAGGCGATTACAAACAATATACAAGATAAACGATAATAAACGTGGTCTAATAGACGAGATCGGCACGATCAGCAAAACGCTGTTCGGCACGATGGATGCCGACGACGCGAAACACATACAGGAGCAGCTTGAACTGATACAAAATCAGCAACAGACTCTACGGCACGCCGCAAAAATCAATTGAAGGTGATAAATGCCACAATAGGCCACATGGAGGCATTAGAAAAATCGTTATACTACAACGAACAACTGCTGACGAACGTCACGACACGGATGCAGCAGGAAATAGCCAAGTTCGCGAGAAGAGAAGAAATAGACGAACAGTTATTAATATTAACCGCAATTACGGAAGATCTAATAGAAGACGTGAAAGATACAATAGACTATCTCACCTATTCGCGAGAAGGAATCATACTCACTCGACTATTGCCGATAGAAAAAATAATAACGGAATTAAAGGAGGCAACGTCACAACTGACGAGAGGGTCTCATTTCCCATTCAAAATTAGAATAGAAAATTGGAACGATATACAAAGTTACGTTGAAATTAACGCCTATTACGATAACCCGAATATTTATACGATAATTAAATTTCCCGTGGTAGCATACCCCGTGTATGAAATAATAAAACCGACACCATTACCCGTGTATAACCACGCGAACCTTTTTACATTCCTAAAAGTTACCCACCACATACTAGCGATAGATAAGGAAAACCATAATTATATACCGTTAGAGGAGCGTGATTTAAACGATTGTAAACGAAGCGGAACAAAATACATTTGTAACCGAAATTACCCGGTATACTTCATAAAAGCCGACGCGCCATGCGAGGTGCAAGTCTATGTAAAGACGCCAGGATATATAAACACATGCGAGATAAGACAAGTACTGTCAAACGTGACTCTATGGATAACGCTAACCGAACCGCAATCGTGGCTGTTTTCAACACCGAAAAAACAACAACTAACGATCCAGTGTAATGATCAGGCGGAGCAAAAATTTGACATCGTGAGAACAGGGAAAATAAACATAAACGACAACTGTAAACTAAGTACACCCGACATCATGATCAAAACCAAAAGACACACGAACGCGGGACAAATACAAATGCACCTAGCAGATTTTAATTTAACCATAGCGAGGGAAAATAAACACCCTGACGACCAAGGGAAAAAAGAAATTAGGTTAGAACCCGTAATTAGAAACCCTAACGAACTACTGGAATTAAGCTCCAACCTAAACGATATAAATAAAGAAATAGATAAGTCACAAAATAGTGTACTAAACAATCCCTATATTATGTATCCCGTAGAATCGACACTAACAATCATAGTTATACTTAGCGCGATAGGAATAAGCATCTGCGCCGTAAGAAGAAATAAGATACGAGCGAGCGCCGGGCCGCGCATACAGAACGACCCAGCGATGTTATATTAGAAGATAAGAAAATGTAATCACCACAAAGAATAAAGAGAATAAAACACCCAATAGAAATAAATTAGAAGATAAGAAAATGTAACCGATAAAAATAATAAAACGAATACACCGTCCTACTAGAAATAGAAGTAAGATAAGCAACGAAACATATTGTAACGAAAACTACCGACCGTAGTTTCCTTCTCTCAAAGGGGGAGGGATGTTGCGGCCCCGATTACGACATTAAGTAATAAAACGATAATGTTAAGAAATAAGAATTAAGAAATAAAATAATATCAAGAAGGCCGCCCGAGTTACGATAAGCCCCGTCAGCGAGATTGGGAGTTGCGCGACCGGCCTAGATCCGATCGTGCAACTCAGCATTTACGAAGGACAGACGGAAGATACAAAAGGAAGCGCGAGGAGACGACAGGAGGATCAGTGGAGTCGGGCAGGCGACTAGTCGCGTATTGAGTTGTAACGCAGGCATCTGTGATTAAATTTATTTTATTCGAAATAAGGTGTTATAAATTGCCGTATCCTTCCCGAATCATTCGAACCCCGTGCCCGTCCTGCTACGGGGCACAACAAAAGTTATTTTATATTTGCGTTTAATAAAATAAACTAGAGATTGTACTAGATTGTAACAATAATTAGAAAACAGAGCCAAGTTGATTTATATTTAGATTGTGAGATTTTTGTACAGCATTGCTAATTTTATCGGTAAACTTTATATAAATTTTTCATCTTTAAAATACTAATTGACACAGTCTATAACATTTTTGGGAAAAAAAATTAATTTAAACTTATGTTTACATCTTTCTATAATTTTATTAAATTTGTTTGAAGTTGGTACAATCTAGTACATTTTCTAGTTCAATTTCTCCATCCAGCTTTTAAATTGTGGCAACACTGCGCGAGCGTTACTTCTGTAGTAACTTACGATAATTCACTCGTTTACGCGGAGTAAATTATCGTAAGTTACTACAAAATCCCGTTTACGCGAAGGAAAATCCCATTTACGCGAAGGAATTATCGTAAGTTACTACAGAAGTAACGCTCGCGTAAACGTAGTATGTCTCTCTAACCTCAACCTTCCTATTTCTCCTCAGCCTCCACGGGCTCTCTCTCTCTCTCTCTCTCTCTCTCTCTCTCTCTCTCTCTCTCTCTCGCTTTTCCTCGTCCCCGCCACGCGATGCGGGGATTCCCATCTCCGTCGCTCTCACCGCAGCCTTTGTGCAACGATTCGCGCGCATTCACTCTAGCCTTGTGCTCCTTCCGGTCAGTTTAGCTGAAATAAAGGATGTCATATTGAGAATTTGAAGAAAGTAAGGCCATTGCACGTAACAAAGTTTTAGTCATAATCGTAAGGCCGTAAGAAAATAGACCAATCACACTCGATTATTCTTCGAGCTCAAGGAGAATAATCGACCGTGATTGGTCTATTTTCTTACGGCCTTACGATTATGACTAAAACTTTGTTACGTGCAATGGCCTTAATGCCCGGCCGGCCATGCCGGACACCATTGTAAAGCCCCTTGCACAATAGGCAATAGCGATAGCGATAGCGACAGCAACAAGGTTGCCGACAAAGCTATACCTTTGTCGGCAACCTTGTCGCTGTCGCTATCGCTATCGCTATCGCCTATTGTGCAAGGGGCTTAAGGGTGCCGTCCCATGCAGGACGGAATTTCGGAAAACGGAATCTCGGAATCATTCTGATTGGTTAGCCCCATGGGGCTAACCAATCAGAATGATTCCGAGATTCCGTTTTCCGAAATTCCGTCCAGCATGGGACGGCACCCTAATGGCTCCTGCACACAGGGACCGTATTCTCGAGCCTGCCCTAATGATTTTCGTATGCGACTTTCTATTTGAAAAGCATTGAATTTCGCATGCGAGTTTCATGAAAACGATTCGAGAATAGGGCTCCAGGACGCGGAAACGCTTGCCGCGCGGCAAGAAGCGACGCGGTAGCCAATCAACGCGTTGTTTTTCCGTAAGAACCAAAAGTTTATTGGCTACCGCGTCGCTCCTTGCCGCGCGGCAAGCGTTTCCGCGTCCTGTGTGCAGAAGCCATAAGCCGCGCGCGGATTGCCGGAGTCTCTCTCTCTCTCTCTCTCTCTCTCTCTCTCTCTCTCTCTGAACCCTCCGCACTTTCTCCACTCTCACACCTTCCCTCTCCCTCACTGTGCTCGCCCCTCGCTTACCACACTCTCTCTCTCGCTCTACCTCTCACACTCGTACTCCGTTATTCGCTCACAAAATCTGTCGTCTCACACCTAACCAATCGGAGAAACGGAAGTCCCACATTTATTATTCCATTATCCCTCCCTTTCTTTTTCTTCTGTTCTTCCTAAAGCCCCTTGCACAATGCCAGGCAACAGGCAATAGGAACAGGAAATAACAAAAAAATCGTTAATTACAACCTAAAAAATTCGAATGCTATGATTGGTTGGCAACAGGCAATAGGCACATAATTTCACCTCACAAGAAGTTACAACTTCGACAACTTCGACTTATGACATTTTTTTTTATACGAACCCTAAGAGCACAGTTGACGGAAAGTCGACGGCAAGTCGACTTTTATAAGTCGACTTCTAGTCGACTTCTAAAAATGACGGAAAGTCGACTAGAAGTCGACTTCTAAATAGTCGACTTATAAAAATGACGGAAGGTCGACTAGAAGTCGGCTTCTAAATAGTCGACTTATAAAAGTTGACTTTCCGTCGACTTCTACATAGTCGACTTATAAAAAGACGGAAAACAGTCATTTTTATTTTATATTAAGCGGCGCGCGTCATGCATCATCAATATGGCGGCGAATCTCGAGGAGGAGCAGAGCTTACGCGAGTGCGAGGACTGCGAGGAATACGTGCCGCGAGACAGGACACGATAAGACGTCGTAAAGCGCCGCGCTATCGACCACCGCCACGAAACATCATCGTCGTCGTCATTGGCCCGGTTTCACCAACGTGATTTAATCTAATCGGTCGATTAAACTCACTCTTTGTCTCTTTCTAAAGGGACAGTTAGAAAGAGATGAAGAGTGAATTTAATCGACCGATTAGATTAAATCACGTTGGTGAAACCGGGCCATTGTCTTCCCGTTGACTTCCTCGATTAGATCAGAATACTGGAATTTGACTGTATGCACATTGCAATATGTTTAAGACGGTTGTCTACAACAAGAGTTGTTACAGAATGCCGTTATCAACCGACATGGAAGCGAAATTGCTGCGCCAGATAGTCCTTGCAGGTATGGCAGATCAAGTCGCGAGAAAGGTTTCGGGTTTCGCCCGACGAAGTAAAAGAGAATCAGGTTAAGACCAAGTGGAAACATGCTTACAGATTAGGTATGATGTGTTATTAATTGTAAGGGGGTTGTCAGGATCGGATGGGTTAATGCCGAGAATGAGGTAAAGCACGATATCCCGTAACAGCCTTTATTAACGTTCGCATATGGCGATTGCGTCCATTACTCGACGCTGCCGGTACAAGACTCTCTCGTCTTCAAATTCAAACAGGGAGTGTCTCCCTCGCGCGGCTCACTCAGCCAATCAGGGCTTACATACATCAGCCAATCACATCATTCATACCACAGCCAATCAGCACGCTCTCATTCATCCAATCACGACGCGCGGTGGCGCTAGGCGCGAGTGTTCTCCACGCGAGCGCCTCGCAAGCAAGCGCGGGAAATTTAAACGCGGCTTATATGCTTACTCGCCGTTTACATAATTATCATCGATAATTAAGACCTATTGAATGTGACCTCTCCATTCTGAACCATCTTCCAGAACACCAGAAATGGAGGAACCTGGGGGGCTATTCTCGAAATAATGCGTATGCGCAAGTACTGATTTGCGAGCGCTCGAATTCAAAAGTGTATTCTCGAACCAAAAATGCGTGCGCGGACGGTAGCGCATTCGCAAATTTTCACTCGCAATGCAACGAGTGGGTAACAAGCACTCGCATCTCTAATTGCGCATACGTTCCGTTAAAAAAGAGACACATATTTGGCAAATAATGGAGTTGATAAATCAAGCTATTGGATTAAATGAATTAGAAGCTGCCGAAATTGCTGCAGAACGGAATCCTCGTCGAATTTTTGATGAACGTGATCCATTTGAATTAAGTGATAATAGGTTTATCAAGATATTTAGACTATCAAAGAATGTAGTTAATGAATTCATTGAAGATGTTCAACCTTTTATGCAGCAACCATCGAGGAAATCTGCTTTAAGCATACAAAGGAAGGTATCAAAAATTTATTTTTATAACTGCATATTACACATAATTTAACTTATTTTAATAATTTATTTATATTGTTTGCCTAGTAGATATTCTCTGCATTACGTTTTTTTGCAAGCGGTAGTTATCAAATGGATATAGGTAACAATGTGGACATTGCCGTTAGTCAGTCTTCAATATCAAGGAGTATTCACGAAGTAATTAATGCCGCTAATCAACCTAACGTAATGAAAAAGTGGATACGATTTCCTCGTACTAGAGCAGAACTTAATTATCTGCGTAATGGGTAATTCACGTTCTTACGAATGTAATGTGTGAAATATCATATATAAATATATTATATGCATACAAGTGACAGAGAGACATATAAATATTTTTGTATTATACACATACAGATTTTACCGGAACCACAGATTTCCAGGTGTTTATGGGTGTATTGATTGCACACATGTTGCAATATTCCCTCCCAAAATTAATGATGAGATTTATCCGGAGCATGCATATGTTAATCGTAAAGGATACCACTCAATAAATGTTCAATTAGTACGTATACTTTTTACAGCAGTAATATATATTTATACACATATATATTATATATATATATTATATATAACTCTATTTTCCTTTTTAGATATGTGATTTTCGATTAAGAATCATAAATGTAAATGCACGATTTCCGGGAAGCTCACATGATGTATATATCTGGACTAATTCAAATGCTAGACAACTAGCGGAACAAATATATGCAAGATATGGAAGAAATACTTTCTGTTTGCTTGGTATGTACAATATATTTATGCAACTTTTTATTTCGTTCACACGTGTTTTCATATGTATGCTTTAAACTCTCATATAATAATTGCTTCAATTTGCAGGTGATTCAGGATACCCTTTACGACCATGGTTGCTAACGCCTATTGCTAACGCACAGCCGATGACCCCAGAAGGTCGATATAATGAACGACAAATGTCGTGCCGTTCGTTGATTGAAAGGTGTAATGGCCTTTTAAAAATGAGATTTCGTTGTTGCCTAAAGCATCGAGTATTACACTATTCTCCAGTTATAGCTTCTAAAATAATCAACACCTGTGTTGTTCTCCATAATATGTGCATAGCACATAATGTACCAGATCCGTTACCGGAAGAAGGGGATGATCAATTAGATTTTGGAATGTATGTTGATGACTGCGATATTATTCCAGAAATAAGAAATGCACGTAGGGTCAATCCAGATTTAGCAGCAGGCCGATTAGTCCAAAATCAAATAGTTAGAAACTATTTTACTTGAATAACACACAATATATACTGTTTGTAATTATTAGATAAATATATAAAGTAAAAGACAGAAAATTCATTTCTTAACAATCGTTTATTTATTATTAATCAACTTTAATTTATATATTATTTAAAATTCGTTTGTATCACTGCGTGTATGTATGTTTTAAGTATAATCTAAGTAAAAGTAACTCTCTCTTACATTACAACATAAACCTTTTCGTTTTAGTATTTATTTAACACCTAAGTATTTCTAGTTTTTGGTAAATATATTGGTAAATTTTTGTAATACATTTCTGTAGTATGCAAATATCACAATAAGAATGTGTACTTTGACAAATAAAAATACCGACTAGTGCCATAATTGCTAGTGACATAATTTTGTAAATTATAATTAATTACGTAAATAAAAATAAAATTAGTATGTCACACACATTACATGTAAAATTACGAATTACCGTCACACACATTACATGTAAAATTACGAATTACCGTCACACACATTACATATAAAATTACGAATAAACATAAAATAAAATGTAAAAAAAAAAACATTTTTTTTAGAGGTAATATAATATTCTTAAAGCAAAAACCGTAATTGAAATGAAGAACTGAAGATTATAATAACATACGAGTATAATCACATCGTGTTGCAATTATTTTTTGCACATTTCTTCGCAGCTCTTGCCATACGCTCCTGAGCTTTGGCCGTTCTTTTCTTATATTGTATGAGGTCGTCGCAGAATTTCTTCTTCATAGTATATGTCTTTTCTGCAACATCGGCTAAAATACGCGTAGAATCTTTTACTTCATTTACTTTTTGCCTTGAGGATGTCCGTTTCGACTTTGTCAACATAGATGGATCATAATTTTCAGTATTTTCGTTGTTGTTATTAATATTTGATGTTTCGATGATTGCCTCACTTGCCTGTTTAGCAGAAGTAGCTACTGAAGCTTCAATGACATTATAATAGTCTTCTTCAAGAAATTCTATATTTTCTGCTTCTGCTGCCAAGTCATCCTACAGATATAAGTAGCAATTAATAATTTTAATTATTTATTAAACTAAGCAAATAGCATTATAAAAGGATTTTAATTACAAACCTCTTCGCCCAAAGTAATGTCCATACATGATTCCGAAATATCTGCATGACCCTTAGTTAATGATGCTGGAATTAAATCCAATACTTCTCGTTCATCTGGTGTAAGAACTGCACTGCACTGTGCCCCACCTCCCGTTTTACGTCGTTCCATGTTTATCCCTGCTTGCTTCGTTTTACTGCGAGAGCGATAATCTTGCCAACACTAGAAATAAATTGTTGTTTTATTAATTTCTGGAGATTGATCATGTATCTTTTGCCATAGAGCGGATACGTGAAAAGTGAAAAGTTATCTCTTTCTATTCAACAGCAATAGAAGGAGATAGCCACGTGAAACTTTTCATTTTTCACGTTTCCGCCCTACGGGAAAAGTAACATGATCGCTGCCTTGGAATTAAATATTTGGTATATTTAGTAGATTGGTATATATCCTGTAAATATAATTATGAAAAAATATATAATTATAAAAATTAGTATATAATTATTGTAATTACCTTGCGCCATGATTTCCAATTTTTCTCGGCACCGTTGCAAGCATTCAAAATATCGGTCACTTCTTGCCATAACTTTGCTGCATGATCGTACGTAAAAGTTTTAGAAAACTTTCCCGATACTAATTCTGGATGAACTTTCATAAATTCGATGAGCAAACATCTTTGTTCTTCTGTTATATTACCGGTTCTTTTCTTTTATCCATAGTACTGTAAAAAATAAAAAAAATGGTGCTGTTAAAAAATGATTAAGAAAATAGAAATTTGCATACTGAATATGTACCTCATTATTTACAACCTCTATACTCAATAACATATTCTCTAAGCCATGTATGTACATCAATATAGCTTAAATAAAAAATATTAATTACCTTGATTTGAAAA
This sequence comes from Temnothorax rugatulus, assembly GCA_035220575.1. NCBI lineage: Eukaryota > Metazoa > Arthropoda > Insecta > Hymenoptera > Formicidae > Temnothorax > Temnothorax rugatulus. The sequence goes on along the minus strand of JASTWL010000449.1, from coordinate 63,474 downwards.
CGCGAGGTATATCCAGATTTAATAAAGATTATTCCCGATGTTTGATCCATACACTGAATCGGAATTTGCGCCAACCTCTTTATCAATTCGCTAATCTGCAAAAAGGCAGTTTTTGAATTAGTTTTCCAATAAAATTGCATGTCTAAATCACTATCTTATTTGTTGGATTAGTTTTCCAATAATATTGCACGTCTAAACCACTAAGTCTTAATATAAGTTATATTTAGCTCGTTTATAGAAGATAATTGTCTATCGAATTGCTAGTATGTACATCAATATAGCTTAAATAAAAAATATTAATTACCTTGATTTGAAAACGCGAGATATGTCCAGATTTAATAAAGATTATTCCTGATGCTTGATCCATACACTGAATCGGAATTTGCGCCGACCTCTTTATCAATTCGCTAATCTGCAAAAAGGCAGTTTTGGATTAGTTTTCCAATAAAATTGCATGTCTAAACCACTGTCTTATTTGTTAGATTAGTTTTCTAATAAAATTGCACGTCTAAATCACTAACAATAAGTCTTAATATAAGTTATATCTAGCTCGTATATAGAATATAATTGTCTATCGAATTGCTACCTTGATGTCTAAAATACGTCCTTTGTATCGACACGTGCAGAGTAGTGAGCAGAGCAAAGAGGTTATACTTACAAATATCAATGTCAGTTAGGTTAATATTTGCACTGTTGCCAGATGTAATTCGTGTTCGTATGCGCACGATTCCCATCTAGTTTCGAGCACTCGAATCTTTCACTCGAGAATAGCAGTTGTTGAACGTATTCGCATCGTCGACCGCTCGAATCGTGCGTATGCGCAAGTTTGCGAGTGATTCGAGAATAGGGCCCCTGTACTCATGCATTCTTCGTGCGTTCTACAGAAAATCAGTCCGGAATAGGTGGTTTGTCAAGAGGTGTACGAAACGAATAAGATGTACATGCGAGGTGTCACGGCGATAGAACCCGAATGATTGCCGAAATTCGCTCCCATGCTATGCCATCTTAGTGAATCATTGGTTGATCCACCGCCAAGGTATTTTTATCACAAATCTTGCTTTATAATGTTTTTCCTACTTATTTAAAAAGATATTAATCTTCATTATGATCGAATATTATTCTCATTTATAGATATAATCAAGGAACCGGGAAGATCATTTGCCATGTGTCTGGTACATTTGGAAAGGCCGGATGGGCACTACCATCGATGGATATAGAGCATCCGTTGACGGTGGACGGTGTCAAGTGGTTCGCGTATTTCTTCTTGGAGGGTCAAGTGTGCCCTAAACTGAAACTATTTGTCCCGTCGCTGCTGACGACACCTGGGAGCATCACCAAGTCATGGGCCAGGTAAATCGTTATTCTATCTCCTTTCGATTTCACGTTGATTCATCGAATAGATTACATCAATTGAATACGATTTTTTCAGTTTATACACATACATATATATATATATATATATATAAACATAACAATATTATTATATATTTACAACTTTATGATAATAATATCATATATATTATATATATTTATATAGCTAATTTTGCATATTGTTTCGCAATTAACGTTGGAATGTTTTAATTTTAGTTCTGTTGTCAGCTTACCAGAAGTGGCTGCCGGAATCCGCGCACGCAAAAGTGGCACAGATATGGCCGCCTTTGTAATTAAGAATAAGACATTAGGATTGTAATTATACAGTTTTTTAGATAATTAAATTATTTTATATAATATAAAAAAAATCGAAATGCATCAGTTTTAGCCCTCCAGGTGCGTGGGTATACGGCGCTACGGCATCTGAGCCAAAATATCTGCTCGTAACTGTAAAACTGGGAAGCCTGCCTGGCTTCCCTCTAAAAAAAAGTAGGTGGGAGAAGCAGAAAAGGGACTCATCAGGGCCAGTGGTGCGATTCTGTAACTCGGTATGCGCTCCTGCAGTTGTGCAGGTATACTATATGATAAAAAAGCTACGCAATGACAATATAACGATAATACTGCATAACGAGTTACAGAATCGCAACTCAGAGCCGTTACGAAAGATCAATATGATGTATAGGTCAATATGACGTTAAAATGATGTCATTTTGATAAGACGTCGTAAAGCGCCGCGCTATCGACCGCCGCCACGAAACGTCGTCATCGTCGTCGTCGTCATTCACAGTCCTCGTCATCATTGTCTTCCCGTTGACTTCTTCCGATACTTCCGATAGTTTCTCCAGCAAGGGGTCGATTGTGTATCTTGAAATAATAAGGTGAAAATTACAAAAGTGAGAAAATTCATTAGCGTATCTACGATTTTATTTATCAAAATCTAGTAAAATCTGTTCACTTTTGTAATTTTCACCTCGTTTCAAGATACACAACCGACCTCCAGACGTACGCAGCGGTTTATTTTATCGACGTTAAAAGTTGGCGGGAAGTCGACTTTTCGTCATGACGGGAAGTCGACTTTAAGACGTTAGTATTTTGGGACATTCGCCGACTTCAAGTCGACTTGAAGTCGACTTTCTGCCTTAAAAAAGTCGACTTTTCTGCCAAGTCAGTTTCAGTAGAAGTCGACTTTTTGCTCTTAGGGAATCGATTGTTAGTCGTTTGTTATTGATTGTTAGACTAATTAGAACGTTTGTTAGTTAATAGTTTTTACGTAATCACGAAAATAATTTTTAGTGTTAATTTAGCCGGTAAATATAGAATCTTTACAATTTTCGGTTCAAACCGGGGTCAATCGATGCGGAATCGTTTGTTAGTTCCGAATATATTAATTAAAACGTTTGTTAGATCACGGTTTCGCTTAAAAAGGCGAAAAACTGTATGTGCTCCGTCACAGCTCCGTGGCCACATGCGCATGCGCTGTGGCCATATGCGCATGCGAAAAATGCGCGAATTTGAAACGTGTATATGTATATAATGTACTTATAATGCAAGTTTGTGTCAGTGCTAAAGGAAGTAATTTGTCATTTGTAGGTGATTGTTAAGCTAATTTAAACATTTGTTAGTTAATAGGGTTTAAAAAAAAATGTCATAAGTCGAAGTTGTCCGGCTAACTTCTATGAGGTCGATACGTAATAAGAGTTCATCAAAACGAAAAGTGCTTAAACCATTTCCCATTTACTTATCAGATCGGCTACATTTCACGTGCAAAAATATAGGTAAGTGTAAAATGCAAATTTAATTCTGAACTTAGTAAAAAGTATTCTTGCAATATGAAAGAGGAGATAGAAAAGAGATTGTCTCTTGTACTTTTATTGACATTTTTTATGCACTACCTTTTTTTAGATTATCTGGCAAAAATCTTTCTAAAGAGGTATAATAATATGAAATTTTAGGAAAATCGATTTTACGCGTGTTTTAAAGTCAGAATAATAGAATAGAAAACTGATAGGAAAACTAAAGAGAGTTGAGTGCAAAAAAACGGTGTATTTATGAATCCTGCTTTGAATATGACTTCATAAAAATAAATAGTAGTACCATAAGTAATATATATATATAATTTTATATTTTTTTACAGCAACAAATAAACCTCGACGATGGGCCAGAGGAGGAAGAGGCCGAGGACGTGGACGCGGACGCGAACGCGGACGTGGCCGTGGACGCGAACGTCGCCGCGAAAATACTATAATTATTAACATGTAATAATTTATGTTTTGTACGTATTAATATTATTATGTTATTTATTTATTATTAATGTTATAAATGTTTTAATTTTATTAATGTTATAAATGTTATAAATGTTATAAATGTAAGTTCCTAATATTTTGTGTTGAATAAATTCTCTATATATATATAGTGTTGAATAAATTCTCTATATCTATATATATAATGTTGAATAAATTCTCTATCTATATATAGTAGATATATAATCTTAAATTATATAATCTTAAATTCTCTATCTATATATAGTATAGATATATAATCTTAGATTAATAACTTCAATTCTCTCTCTCTCTCTCTCTCTCTCTCTCTCTTTCTCTCTAAAAAAATTAAAAAAATCGGTTTCCAAAAGGTTGTTAACGAAAAATTATATACTTTATGGCACTCCCCGGGAAATTCTACCCCAATTTCATGTACTCGTGGTAAAAATTCGGTCCACTAACGTGTTACGTGCGTGGGCGGGTGGGGGAGGGGAAGAGGGGCAGCGTAAAACAAAAAAAAGCTTCGACATTTTCATCCCCGAAAAATTTGCAAAATTTTGAGACCAATTTCGAGAAAATCGGTCCATAAATGTGGAAGTAGTTCGCGTACATACAGACAGACGGACGGTACTTATATATATAGATTTTATCATTGTGTAAGGGTTGGAATCTGTCTTGGGACCGTTGCGTAACAGAGGAATATGTGCTCAAAGATACAGAAGAGAATTGTCAACTTCAATGAGATCTAGCACAAAAAGCGCAGCTTCAGCTGTACGTATTCCTGAAACTCTAATATTATACAAATTTAATGATTCATTATGAATTGGTATACTATTTTTTTTCCAATGAAACAGGGGTGCTTATTTATATCGCCACAAACGCAAGAAGAGAAGCCATAAGATGTCAAAGCGCTTAACCGAAACAGAGCATCAAGAACCTGTTCGTAGAGTGAGAAGTGGTAGCTGTCAACCTGCATCAGCTACGACCGGATCTTCCGAAGACGGCAGTTCAGGCCAACACGCTGATTATGATACAGGAGTAAGTTTCATTTTCAAGTTAGGGCTATGGCACACAAAAAAACTTAAGCAATAAAACTTGAATAGCAAGCAAATCAGCCAATCACAGTCAAGACCTTAAGGCATAAACGTAAGCGCGAGGCACCTACCCAACTATAGGAGTTAATTTTTGAGCCGTCTGTATAAAAAACTATAGAGTCTTTAATGATTGGACCAAACGCTTGCATGAATATGTTCTGCACCGAGGTTTTAGGGACTCTATCGATCAGATTCAAGAGATCGGAAGCTGGGCGATAAAGAGTGGGAGCAAATAATATAGAGTGATATGAATGTTGGAAGGGGGAGGGGGCTACCTTGGAGTGAATATAGGGCAACAAAGATTTAATTTGTAAAAAAAGTTCAAGGAGCGGGAATTTTTTACGGCAGTATTCCAAATCGGGAGGCCTGTCTTGTACTGTTATAGCCAATTGGAACATGGTTTCTATTACAGGATGGTTGGTGATCGATAAAGATTTAATGAGATACTTTGTTGCTAGGTGTTTTAAGCGTAATTTGAGAGGAGGTTCTTTGGCTTCAGCCAGCATTGTGTTGATAGGAGTGGATATACGGTATCCTAAGCAGGCCCTGATGACTTTATTTTGAATTATTTCGAGCCGATGGAATTTGGGACTGGACTTAAGGGAAAAGATGTGAGAGGCATACTCTATATATCCCCGTAGAACCGCTCGATAAATGTTGAGTAAAAGCTGCGGATGAGATCCCCACCAAACCCCTCTCAGTGCCGAGACCACATCCGCGACCTTCCTGGCCTTACTGATTACCGAGTCCATATGTTGGATACCTGTGAGCTGAGGGTCAAGTTAGCCAGGGAATCACTAATCGACGTTGAGTCACCAGAGGGAGCCAGTTTGCGATTTCGGAACTTTTTGATCATTTTCCAGATCGATGGTGTAGGAGTCATGAAGTCTAGCGATTTGCAGTAGCTTTTCCATCCTTCCCTCTTTGCCGTTTTCAGGATTTTGCGAGTGGCGGTTACTTGTTTGCGATAAATTTGAAAGTTTTCGACGGTGGGATTTTTGCGATATGTCTTACACACTCTGGATCTAGCTTTAATCGCCTCCTCACATTCCGCATTCCACCATGGGGCGGGGGGGGGGGGAGGGCGGTTGTGGATGTTGTTTTGTTCGGCACGATTATTACTGGCGGATCTCGTGGAAGGAGGAGAAATGGCGTCAATGGCTTCTTGCACCAAGTTGATGAAAGTATCATACTGTTTCAAAGGTTCATTATCGGCGTTGCTAAGGACCAACGTTTCAATTTCGTGGGATTTGTTGTGAAGAGAGGAGGTGAGAGTGTTGAGTTGTTTTTTAGTTAATTTATATTTGTGGGAGAAGTTACAGTTTGTCTTGACTTTAGCGTTGACTGTAATGCCAATCGGGCGATGATCACTGCCACGTGTGTCGTTGAGTACACTCGTGTTGAGAAGAGGAGCAAAATTACAAGAAGCAATGGCTAAATCAATTAGGGAAGGAATGATGCCTGGAGGAGGGATAAACGTTGGTGTGTTTGGATTAAGTAACATGAAGGGAAATCGGTCCAGTATATCCATAATAACATGTCCTGCAGAGTTAGGAGAAGGGGCCCCCCAGTAGGGGTGGTGTGCGTTTAGGTCTCCTAGTAACAAGGAGTGAGGAAAAGAGGTAGCCAGATTGAAGATCATTTGCCAGGTTTTCTGAGGACAAACCCCGGTGGGATGCCTGTACAGCCCGTTGAGAGCTGTACTGATATTATTGACAGAAATCTTGATGCCAATGGCTTCGACGGACTCATCTGTTCTTAAAATTTTATCAAGGTTAATGGAGGAAAAATTTATGTTATCGCGAACAAGTAACGCTATACCTTGGCGACCAACGTCTCAGTCTTGGCGAATCATTTTGAAGCCGGAAATGGGAAAGGAGTGAAGAGGGTTGAGGAGGGTTTCCGATAAAAAAATAATATCATGAGATTCCGCTAACTTTTCAATGTCGGGCTTTCTGAGAGCGGCTCCCCTACAGTTCCAATATATGATGTTAATACTAGAGGGGGTTGACAATCTAGAGGTGCTAGCCGGCATTTAAAGGCCTTTAACACCTTGAATGATGGTACACAACTGGAGTATCATCTTATAAAATTGTGAATCTTTGACTGTAGGGTAAAAATCAGGAATGTTGTGAACAAAATCTATGATAATTTTAACGAGACTAAGGAGGAACTCAGAAGAAAAGGGAGAGTTAGAATTAGCGGGCGGATTGTTTGCCCTATCATTAACTGGTGAGTTGCCATAATTGAAAATAGGAGATTGGGAACAAAATGTCTGCTCCCTGCCGTGTGGGGAATTAAGGCACGCGTTATGTGCCTCTCTGAAATTGCATTGCCTAGTGTTGTAGTTATTTTCTTGGGAGTGGCTTTTCGGAGAGATGCGTTGAGGAGAAGGAGGATGTGAATTATTTTGATTATGAAGAGAACCATTTCTTAGGATTCCTGCGTACGATTGCAGAGATGCAGGAGGGGTACTATTAAGAGAGGGCTTGGGGTTAAGGTTAAAACGGATATTTCTTTGAGAGTCCGAGGAGACCGGTGCACTAGAAAGAGAGGGATAAGAGTCTGAAGAACTGAAATCCGGGGGTGGAGAATACACTGGGGATTGAGAGTTTTCTACTTTGTTTCGAGCCTCCAAATAGGGAATGTTTTGTTCAGCTGCCATTTGGATGATTCTTTTTTGTTTAATAAAGACGGGGCAAGTTGTCGCAGTGGGGAGATGTTCGCCCTTGCAGTTAATACACAAGGGAGGTAAATTTATTCTAAGACAATCCTCTATTTTGGCATGCGCCTCTAGCGTGCATCTGCCGCAGCGCGCCTTGCTGCGGCAGTTCGAACTGATATGACCGTACCGGAAACAGGAGAAACATATTTGAACTTGTGGGATATAAGGCTCTACTTTAAGCTTGGTTTTAAAGATTGAGATCTCCGAAGGGAGAAATTGGCCTTCAAATTTAATTAGAATCGTTTTGGAGGGTTCAAATATTGATTCTCCGCCACTTCTAACGCGACGATTAAGACGTTGAATGGAGATAATTTTCGCGGCAGATTCTATTTCCTGCAGTATTTCGCTGTCTGAGAAACATAATGGGATGCCCTTGACAAGAGCAATACGCATGATTTTAAACGACGGTACGAAAGCTACCAGGTTATGTTTTTTAAGAGTCGGATGACCAATAGCTCGATTGGCTGCTTGGTATGTTTTAAACTTAGCACGGACCTTATTGTTTCCGATTGTACGAATTTCTTCGATGTTTTCGTCTAATTCGTTAATTATTTTGGAGATTAATAGAGAATCTGGGGCGACGTTAGCTTCCGCGTATTGAAAGTGCACAAGGAACGGCGGCATATCAGTGGCAGAATAGCGATTAGAATCTCTGCGATGCTTTTTGCTGGACGGAACAGAAGAGGAGAGGGACGATCCTTCCTCGATTAATGTCGAGCCATCTTCAGTTGAGCGTTTAACCCCCCTCCTCACCTCAGTAATGGGGGCGAGATCCATGCCCGAATCCGAGAGGGAATTATTGTCTTTGTTAAGATCGGTCGGAATAACAATAGACGATTTCGTTGCATCGTTATTTTGATCTACAGGAACCGAGTTGTTTACTTCGTCTCGCCCGGTGTAATCTGATACCGCACGTGCCGGGACCGTTACCGCGCGGTTTATGTCTAAAACGGTCATATTAGGCGAATAATAAATTATCAAATCATTACCGGGGCAGGGGGGAGAGGGTGGGGTCCCAACTGCCCCCTTTACCTTCCCGGAATCGCGATTTGTGTGCTTCTTAACTTTATTTCTTCCCCCCATTTTTTCGTCTAAACTATCTTGCGAATCGTATGCCGATTCCTCGGAATGACTGCGTTCTCTCGACGGAGAGCGAGAGCGAATCACCAGAGAGTTGATGGGGCTCACGGGCGAACGGCCCGAGACCGCTTCACGATTATTAATCTTGTTAGAAAAATTGTTGAACTCACTTAAAGGGGCTGTAATCCTTTGCTGAGTGAGGGAAACCTCGTCGGGCTCGAGATTGCAACAGGCCGAAGCCGTCTGCATCTCCCCGTTGAAATGCGCACTTCTAGAAAGTTCTCGCAAATTTAGCACTGTTACGGAATAAAAGGAAATATTTCTCAAGAAACCTCGAAAACCGAGTAATGTACAACGCACGCTTAATACAAATCACACTCGCGACGCGAGGAAAGACCGAGCAACTCGATAATGCACGGGTTCTACGACGGAGAATCACGGGAGAGAGGGATCGACGTCCGCACGCTACCGTGGTTCAGGCGCGAATTCCAATACAAATAAGACGCCACGAGGCAATACTCCAAGAACCTGGTGTGTATCATGATCAGATGTTACATCATGGTGCATAAAATGAGTTTCTTTCTCAATGTAGATAGGTGTAGAGGAGCATAAGGCCTAGTTTACACCGACCGTTTGGTATATATAGTGCTTGGTACAAAGCGTACCAAGTACTATATTCGTATTAAATCGGTATTAAATCTCGGATTATACCGGTGTAAACCGAGATTTGATACGGATTTGATACGAATATAGTACTTGGTACACGTATCAAACGGTCGATGAAAACTAGGCCTCTCAGCTGAACGATATACAGTTTGTCGTCTTTTTAAGCGAAACCGTGATCCAACTGATAACGAGCGAGTACTGAGTGAGAGAGATAGAGAGATGAGCGTGCAATGGCAGTGGCCAATAACCGAGCGAAACGGCGAGAGCCAATGAGCGAGCGAGCGTGATGGTCGAGAGAGTGTGTGTGAGCGCGAGAGAAGGGGGAGTCGATCGAGGGAACTCGAGAGAGAGAGACGTGCGAGGAATCCGAGCGAAGGGCCGATGCCTGTTAAAACCGAGTGTGTGCGAGTAACCGCGAGTATTCCTTGTATTAGTTATTCATTAAAGTCTTTCTTATTACTAACACCCTTTTCCGAGTTTCTGATTCCCGTGAGCCTAACGCGACGACATCCTGAGCTGAGGTGCTTGGACAGAGGGATCGTGCGAGTAGAGACAATAACCGCGAGACTAAACGTGCAAATTAGTCTTACTAACAGAGAAGGAGTTATCATTCAGAAGTGGGATACTCGGAAAACTGGTGTCGTATTCAGCAGAGATGGCATCAGATTGGGATCGGGACGAGACCTTGGACGATACGATACGGCAAATACATCCCGATTCCAAAAACTCGCCACGAGACCAAGATGGCGACGATGAACGCGGGAAAGCGCGGGAAGGCCGCAGTGTTGGCGGGAACTTTCCGGAAGTGACGAGAGGAAGTGCGCGCGGATCATACACGAGCGAAGCGTCCGGCGAGTATGAGGACCTGATATCCGTGGACGAGACCGGTAATATCGACGCAGCGATGGGTGCAGCGGCGCTGCCGCTGAATGTACCGACACGATCGGCATTGGATGATGTGCTACGTGCGGCTGGGCGCGAAGGAGAGTCTCCCGAGGCCTTGTTGATTAGGTTACTAGCGCGCACGCTCTTAAACGAACAAACTCGTAATGAAGTGCCACATAATGAAGTGCCGCTGTATCATGTGATACCTGACTTGAGCAAAAACATTGAGAATTTCTCGGACGATAGTAGAAGTGTACGACCAATAAACTGGATAAATAACATTGAGAGTATGCAGAAGATTCATCAGTGGCCAGAGAACTTTGCGTTAGAAACGGCACGCATGCATCTACGAGGCGGTGCACGCGATTGGTATCGCGCACGCGCATCGACGTTAGTGAGTTGGGAAGCTTTCAAGACAGCGTTCAAGAACACGTTTGTGATACCTGAGAATACATCGGATCGATGGCAGAAAATGATAGACAGAGTGCAACAAAAGGACGAGTCACTGAGTGCGTATTTTCATGCGAAAACGAAGTTGTGCATGGACTTGAAACTCGATTTCCGTGATATCAAAGAACAAGTGCTCGAAGGAGTTGTGTATTTCATTGATGGTGCGAAACCATCATTCATTGGACGATTTATTGCATGACATTATGGCGAATGAGCGAGTGTTAACGCAACGTGCCACGAGAATACGGACCAAAAAGGATCCAGTGAAACCGAAGACCCAGGGACAACTTCCGGTGACGTCAGTGAGTACGAGCAAGGACAAACAAGGATCGTCCGCGAGCACCGGTAGTTCAACTAACCCGGATAAACGTCCACCCGTAACGAACGAAGAGGGCCAACCGAAGTGCTACAATTGTAAAGCCTTTGGACACATTGCACGTGATTGCCCAGAAGAACCACGCGAGTTACTGTGTAAATTGTGTAAAAAGAAGGGACACACGCAACGTCACTGCCCAGATGCGAAACCGGCGAGCAAGGCGGAAGTAAATACGATTGATGAGAAGAACAACAACACGATCAATAAATATGTGAAATTAGTGCGACTTAACGGACGACAAGTGAGGGCATTGATCGACCCCGGTAGTTCGGACTGCACTGTCAAAGCAACGTTAGTGTTAAGTGAGAGGTTCGCGGTAATACCAACGCGAACCGAGTTGAAAGGTTTCGGACCAGCACATTACGTAGTCACGTCTCCGGGAATTGTGAAAGCCGAAATAGACGTGGACGGAGTGGTTGTACCAGACATACTAGTGCGAATAGTACCCGACAATACGCAGAGTTTCGACGCGATTATCGGTCGGTCATTTACGGAGCAGCCATACGTCGAATACCGTAAAAGCGGGGACGAGCTAATTTTCTCGAAGCGGGGAGATTCGTATTTATCGGTTATCGAACCGAGTGAGACGGTAGAAACGGTGTCGATCACCGTGGCGCAAGACGGTAGTGTTCCGCCAACGTCCGTCCAGATCATTGACACGGTGTTGGACAATGATCATTATGAAGTTGCCGTGCTGAACCTGGAAGCCGAGCAGCAAACTGTGAGCAAGGGAGAGTACATTGAGCGAGGCGAAATTACACACGTGCCCATGATACCGAAGCTGTCACGAGAGATTGCAGAGAGGAAGCCCATCACACGAGAGGACTTGGATATCGGCGAGGACCAACCAGAACATGTGGTAGAAGAGTTAGTTTGCATTTTGAACAACTATCGCGACTGTGTGGCAACCAACCTGTTCGAATTGGGTAAAGCGACAGACATTGTAATGGACATTAAAGAATTGCCGAATAGTAAACCGGTTGCATCAAAACCGTACCGAGCAAGCAATTCCGAGCGAGAAGAAATATGACGAATAATTCAAGAGTGGCGCGAAGCGGGCATTGTTCGCGATACGAATTCTCCATACGCGAGCCCAGTATTGTTAGTACGTAAGAAAAACGGAGAAGCGCGTCTAGTTGTAGATTTTCGAAAACTCAACAGACAAACGGTACGAGTTCCTTTTCCTTTACCGACTGTAGACGATAATCTAGTCGAGATTGAGGATTGTGATCTATTCATTACGTTAGATTTAGCACACGGGTATTTGCAAATTCCATTGGATGAGGAAGCAATGCCAAAAACCGCGTTTATTACTCCTGATGAAACGGGAGAATTCACTCGACTGATTTTCGGATTGCTCAACGGGCCGTATTTTTTCACCAAAAAAATGCATAAGACGTGTGCACCTCTTAGAAAGCATCGGGTATTATTTTATCTTGATGATGTCTTTATACCGGGACGTAGTTGGCCCGATTTGCGCGAAAGATTAATATTAACATTAGAAGCATTGCGTAAAGCAGGTTTGACCCTTAAGTTGAGTAAATGTAAGTTTTGCATAAAAGAGTTAATTATTTAGGGTTCGAAATTTCAGGCGAAGGTATTGAACCGGGAGAATCGAAAACGAAAGCGATTGTCGAATATCCGACCCCGAAAAACACACATGAGGTACGAAGTTTTATAAGTATGGCCAGTTTCTTTAGACGGTTTATTCCGAAGTTCGCGCAAATAGCGGCGCCATTACACAAGTTGTTAGGTAAGCAAGTAAAGTTTGCATGGGGCGATCCTGAGCAATATGCGTTTGAGAAGCTCAAAGAGAGTTTGACAAAGAAACCGATTTTGCAACCATTTAAATCAGATCGGAAAACCGAACCACACACGGATGCTAGTGCATTGGGACTAGCTGCGATGTTATTTCAACGCGATGAGCAAAATCAGTTGCGTCTAGTTTAAGCGATTAGCAGACGAACGAGCGAACCGGAGAAAAATTACCACTCGAGTAAGTTAGAACTTTTGGCGATTGTTTGGGCGGTCACACGGTTGAGGCCGATGTTAATTAACATACCGTTTACGATAATTACAGATTGTCAAGCGCTGTTGTATTTAAGTACGCAGAAAACTGTTAACCCACAAATAGTACGTTGAAACAATACGTTGAGCGAGTATAATTATAATATTGAGCACAAGCCGGGTACGAAACTCGCGCATGTAGATGCGTTAAGCCGAGCGCCAGTAAGTGAGAGCAAACAAGTGAGTGAGTGTGAAGTTTTCACGATGGTAAATGAGTGTGACGAGATTGCGATTAACCAGAGCTGTGATGATACATTAAAACGTAAGAGTGCAATACTACAAGCTGTGAACGAAAGGAGCAAACATGAGTTGAGCGAAATAGAGGGGTACGAACTATTGAACGGGATAGTATATAAGCGCCGAGGAGAACGTTTACTCTTCGCTGTACCGCGTGCGATGAGGAAAGGATTAGCCGTGCGTTTCCATGATCTGAGAGGTCACCCGGGATTGGATCGATCGATAGCGTTGTTAACCGAGTATTATTATTTTCCGGGGGTGCGAAGATATCTGCGACAACACATAGGAGCCTGCATACAGTGCGCGTTAACGAAAGTTAAAACAGGCCGGCAGAGCGGTCTCTTACACCCAATTCCACCGGGCGAGCGACCTTTCGCGGTGATTCATGTCGATCACACGGGACCTTTTGTAACGTCAAAGAAAGGAAATAAGTATATTCTAGCGATTATCGATAATCTCACGAAATATGTGATACTACATCCAGCGAAGGATACTAAAGCAAACGGAGTAATACGTGCATTAGAAAAGTTAGTGCAGGATTTTGGAGCGCCGCGTAAAATCATATCCGATCGAGGAAGATGTTTCATCGCCGATCGTTTCACTGATTTCTGTAAAACACACGGAATTCATCATACTTTAAATTCCCCACGACATCCACAGGCAAATGGTCAGATAGAGAGGGTGAACTTCACTCTAATTCCAGTGCTTCAAGCGAGTCTACGGGATGAAGAAGGACGAGACTGGGACTGTCGTCTGCCTGAGGTCCAATGTCATCTTAATGATGCACCAAATGCAACAACTGGGAAAAGTGCCTTCGAGTTACTCTACGGCTACCAAGCACGAAGAAATGAGGGAGAACTCCGGAAGATTACTGACGAGAGTAATTCGTATACGCCGCCTGTAGAGCTACAGCGGACAGCGCGAGATAGAATTATCATCGAGCAGCAGAGGATGAAGGAACTTTATGATCGAAACCGGGCAAAACATGTCCGATTCAACGTGGGAGACATAGTCTACATGCGAGTAGCTTCGATCGCCACCGGCGAAAGCACAAAGTTACAGTGGAAATACCGAGGGCCGTTGATAATCACGCAAGTACTGCATGAGGACACCTACAAAGTAGCTGACCTGCGTCAAGACGAGCCAGGGCGACGGTATGCCTCTACCGCACACGCGAGCCAATTGAAGATCTGGCGACCGCAGGATGACGACCCATCTGACGAAGATGACGTAGAGTCCCTGTTGGAAGCATCTACGAGTGAAGATAGAATTCCTAGTCGAGAGGAGGAACATAACCGAGAGCTAGAGGGCGAAGAGATCGTGAGAGCCCAAAGTAAGAAACAGCAGGACACGGTGGAGAGCTCTGAGAACCCGCAGCCGCGGCGTTCAACGAGGGAGAGACGCCAACCTGCGCGTCTGCGAGATTTTGCTACATCATTACCCGAGGACGAGTAATTAGCAGAATGGCCGAGTGATAACGAGCGAGTACTGAGTGAGAGAGATAGAGAGATGAGCGTGCAATGGCAGTGGCCAATAACCGAGCGAAACGGCGAGAGCCAATGAGCGAGCGAGCGTGATGGTCGAGAGAGTGTGTGTGAGCGCGAGAGAAGGGGGAGTCGATCGAGGGAACTCGAGAGAGAGAGACGTGCGAGGAATCCGAGCGAAGGGCCGATGCCCGTTAAAACCGAGTGTGTGCGAGTAACCGCGAGTATTCCTTGTATTAGTTATTCATTAAAGTCTTTCTTATTACTAACATCCTTTTCCGAGTTTCTGATTCCCGTGAGCCTAACGCGACGACATCCTGAGCTGAGGTGCTTGGACAGAGGGATCGTGCGAGTAGAGACAATAACCGCGAGACTAAACGTGCAAATTAGTCTTACTAACAGAGAAGGAGTTATCACAACAAACGTTTTAATAAGTTTATTCGGAACCAAGAAACGATTCCGCATCGATTAAACCCGATTTGAAACAAAACCTGTAAAGAATTCTATATTTATCGGCTATATTAACACTAAACATTATTTTCGTGTTTACGTAAAACCCTATTAACTAACAAATGTTTAAATTAGCTTAACAATCACCTACAAATGACAAATTACTTCCTTTAGCACTGACACAAACTTGCATTATAAGTACATTATATACATACACGTTTCAAATTCGCGCATTTTTCGCATGCGCATATGGCCACAGCGCATGCGCATGTGGCCACGGAGCTGTGACGGAGCACATACAGTTTTTCGCCTTTTTAAGCGAAACCGTGATCTAACAAACGTTTTAATTAATATATTCGGAACTAACAAACGATTCCGCATCGATTGACCCCGGTTTGAACCGAAAATTGTAAAGATTCTATATTTACCGGCTAAATTAACACTAAAAATTATTTTCGTGATTACGTAAAAACTATTAACTAACAAACGTTCTAATTAGTCTAACAATCAATAACAAACGACTAACAATCGATTCGTATAAAAAAAATGTCATAAGTCGAAGTTGTCCGGCTAACTTCTATGAGGTCATAATTTCCAACGTGACGGAAACTCTATCTATTGCCTGTGTCACTGTTTCTTCTGCATTTATACATGATTTCTGATTTCTATTCCCTGTTCCTATTGCTTGTTGCCTGGCATTGTGCAAGGGGCTTAACTCTTCACTATCTCATCTTCTATCCTTCCACTTAGAATCTCCTTACACTTTCAATGTTTTCCACTGCCATCCTTCTTATTTCTCCCACCCCTATAATTTCCCCTATTTTTGCTCTTTATTTACTAAAAGATAATCAAGATAGTAATACTATAATATAATGCAAAAATAGTAAACGCAGTAATACTATAATATAATGCAAAAATAGTAATTAAGATAGTAATGATTAAAAATAGTAATAATTATTATTTACAATTGCTTAAATATGTGTAATATAAAAATACAAGGTCCAGTATAACTGTGTCTTAATATTCACTGTCCGTACTAAAAATCTATAGTTACTGTTACGTATACTTTAGATTTTCAGTTGTTACGTCAGAACCCCGGAATTTAGGTATATTGGTTCGACGGATAGCGAAGGAAAGGCTATCCGAGGGAGGGGGTATGGGAAGACGTAACGAGATCTTTATGTTATCTCGAGTTCACGCTGGAAGGGCGGGTGCCTCGAGTCGAATGCACTTTTCGGGAAAACTCTAGTCGTGGGTCAAC
This sequence comes from Temnothorax rugatulus, assembly GCA_035220575.1. Classification (NCBI taxonomy): domain Eukaryota; kingdom Metazoa; phylum Arthropoda; class Insecta; order Hymenoptera; family Formicidae; genus Temnothorax; species Temnothorax rugatulus. The sequence continues at coordinate 47,070 of JASTWL010000449.1, read as the reverse complement.
GTCCAGAAGGGACGCTATTACGCCTACTGAGAGTTTTCGTGCACTCGCGGTCCTGTTTTCGGTCAAGGATATATATCCCTATTACCGGGGATCGGACCTTGTGCGATTTAGAGAGGTAGTGAGAGGTGAGGTCTTATTTATAATGAATAAACATTGAGTTAATTTTAATCAAATAATTAGAACATTTATTCCAAAAAGGAAAAGAACAAATATTATTACAAATTAAAAATCATTATTATTTATAAAAGTGCGTGGAAGTGTGGTGTGTGCGTGTGGAATGACATTTGTAGCGGTACGGGTGTTACACAAATCCGGAAGATCGGGGAGGAATGTTTTACATTAGATTGTGGAGAAAAACTCTGTATGTGCGAATACAAAGGCAATGTATAAAATAATTAAACATTGGTAACATAAATTTAGTGTAATGGTTATTGGTTAACTATAAATTTATATATTCATAAATTATCTCTACGGTAGGGGAGGAGGTTCGGGGTGAGAATTCCTCGAGTATTTCAATACTCGAGTCGGAGAAGGAGGGAGAGGGTGATCGGTCACGATAGAGGGTAGTGGAGCTAGCGGGGGAAGGAATTCTGTCGAAAGGAACAGGGGAGAAGTTGCAGGGTGATCTCTCTCGGAACTCCGCAAGTTCCTCGGAAGGAACTGGAGAGTAGGAAGGTTCAAAAAGGGGGGAAGATTCTGGGGTATCGGGGAACACCCGATACGCAAGGGAACAACAGGCAGGTGAGGGAGATGGGGAAGAGGGAGAATCGGGGATAGGATAGTCGATGTGCGGGGACCGTTCGCGTCTTAAGAATGAAGCTAGGAGCTGTCGCTCCACTATGCGGGCGCGCCTGTTCCGAATTAGCCGATTGCGGATAATTATTCCCAAAGACTTGCGGCGGTGAATTTGCGACTTCACTAAAATTATTTTATGATTTTGAATTCGAAAATGGGGGAAAGGGTTTTTTTTAAAGACGAATTTATATTTATATATATATATATATATATTTATATATATATGTGTTCTCGTTTATGGTATACACACACACACACACATATATATATATATATATATATATATATATATATATATTGTAGTGATGTATATAGATAACCGAGCGGGTATCTCGGACTTACTGTTGACGGCTGCGATCGGGGAATCTCTGAGGTGACTGCGCCGGATTCTTCTGGAGGTAGGTTTGGCTCGGTTCTGCGATGTGATCTTGACGCGCACAGAATCGACTCGCGACGCGACAGAAATCTGGTTTCGCTTAGCGAGGAGTACAGCTGGGTGATGATTGATAAGTACGGCTGGTAAATATAGTTTCAAGACGTCTCGGACTGGATCAGAAGTGACTCCAAGTGCGCAAAGTCGCGATTTTTATACAAAATTATGGAGGCGGGATTATGTTTTAATCTGATTTGATTGGTGGAGTTCTCTTCTGATCGTGACGTAGGTTTCGATTTTCTGCCTATCCCGTGGCGAGTTTCCCCAAAAATCGTCATTGTTTATGAGCAATTTCTAATTAGCGGCTATTGATTGGCGAATACGTTATCATCTTGCCCTTTGACAGTCCCTTCCAGAGGCTTAACTTTATCAATCGCCGCGAGGCGTGGGCATTAGGTCAAATCTGCGTTTTCATGGAAAAGCGTGAGATTAGCCCATCCGTGACCCGAGAGATCACCCAGATCCTTATGGCGTTATTAATTTATTGCGCTCTATGCCCCGAAATTTCAAGATAATTGAAATTTCGTGCTTCATTTCGTGGAATTTAGATAGAATGCGACAAACAAGTCTATAATTTGCCTATTTTATTAGGCTCGAGTCTTCTGGAAGGTTTCGTCATTTCTTATTTAATGAGCGGTGACAGTTGGAGTGCATCCGCTTCGTCAATTGATAACCGCTATTTTATGGTTTCCGTATGTTTCGTGTGGTGAAATGGGTGATTCCACGTCCCACGAAAGAAAGAAATCGTGGAGTCAACAGGACGTAACACAGTACAAGCAATGAATATTGAAACGCAATTTATATGAAGCAATTAAACTTTTTATTACTCACTTATCTATTAAACAAAGCTTTTCATGAGGCGTTTAAAACTAAGAAAAGAACGATGTTTTTTTTATTTTCTTATTTCTCTCTCCGTATCTAAAATTGCTTGATGTAACTCTGTAAAAATAAAAAAATTTTAAATATACCAATTATTTTCTGCCTTAAAAAAGTATTTTTTATGTCACACGTGCGTGGAAAGTGGCCCATTCCGCGCGCGACGCGCGCGGGATGGGCCACTTTGCACGCACTTGTAACATAAAATAGGGTGTGTAACCAGTAACACGTGCGTGAAGTTGAAAATTCACGGGTGCGGTGATCGCACTCGCCTTCGGCTCGTGCGTCCACTCCGCACCCGTGAATTTCCATCTTCCCGCACTTGTTACACAAATAATTATTTCTCTATTTCTATTATCTTTTTTAATTATATGACCATACCAATTATTTTCTGCTTTTTTTAAAGCAACACAAACGTGACTGACAGTTCTAAACTAGATGGTTGGAGAAAATTTACTATCGCTACTGTCGCTTAGCTACAGTTTTTATTTATATTATAAATAAATAAAATAAATGCATAAAAGAAAAACTGTAGCCAAGCGACAGTAGCGATAGTAAATTTTCTCCAACCATCTAGTTTAAAACTGTCAGTCACGTTTGTGTTTGCAATCTCGAAATTATACCGCGTGCATTCAGTTATTTATTGGACGAATTACGTTTGTTGGAAGCACAAGAATAACAGTACGAGTTTGCTTTCGCATTTTTTTAAATATGAATCATCACTATAGCCAGTGTTATAATACATGTAACGAAGATGTGCCAGACGTGATGTTGGAAGAACATGTAGGTATACATATTTCCTCCACTTTTTTCAATCTCTCTCTCTCTCTCTCTCTCTCTCTCTCTCTCTCTCTCTCTCTCTCTCTCTCTCTCTTTATCGGAGATGCGATGGTGCATAAAAATCTTGAAAGGGAAATTGTTTTGATAGAGTTTGGATTTTTATTTTACCAGGGAATAAAAATCTGGAAAAAAGCGATACGCTATGTTGTTCAGAACAATCGAAAGTGTTTACAAAAATCCTCAAGCCTTCGTATTCATTCGGTGCAGAATAGAATAGCTTTTACTGCATTCAAAAAATTGACTCGGGATTTGTCCAGTACTGCTCTTTTGACCTATATTGACGTCGAACGAGAAGACGAGTGTTACGATATTTAATAAACGATGGGATACTTGGCCTGCAGAGAAATTATAGTATTTCCTAAGCGCGAACAAAAAAAAGTTTATTTACGCTAGGTTTATCCACATCCCCTCCAGGGGCCATTTGGGACTCGTCCGGACCCTCTGGGGCCGGCGGGGACCAAGTGGTACGGGTTTTGCGAACCCGGAGTGCCCGAGCACAGCAGTACCGTAACCCAGGGCAGTCCTCGTGGCTGTCCTGGGCCAGGGAGTCCTTCTCAGGACTCGCGAGGCAGACTACCTCTATAAACAACTGTCCGGCCGGGCGGGGCCGTGAAGGAAGAGCCTTCGCTCTCCTGACCGCCCTATGGGAAGGAAAACCCAGACAGAAAACCGGGGGACCGGCTGCCCCGCTTAGGAGACTGGGTCAGGCTTCGGCCACCCAGACTCCAACAGCCGGAAGGGGTTGGCGGCCCTGATTTCAATCGCCCGGTCGGCCGGGACCGTTAGGGGGGAGTTTCCACTCCTCCCGCCGGCCTAGAAGAAGGAAAACCTCGAGAAAAAAAACCACGGGGTCTCGAATCCCTCGACCATTGCACGCCGGTGCACCGGCCGGTCGGGGGACTTGGACTCGTGTCAGGGGGGACAGGCCCTCTCGTCCATTGCACGCCGGTGCTCCGGCAGGACGGGAGGGTGTTCTGCAGGGGTCTCTTGGGGATGCGGGGAGGGAGGTCCTCACCCCCGAGGCGGAGATGCCGTCTCGCCGAGGGGGTGGGAAGACCCCATCTCGTTACCCATTGCACGCCGGTGCTCCGGCAGGGGAGATGGGGTAACCCTCTTCCGAGAATCCCGATACGTGGTGCCGGGAGAACCGGAGGGGAAGCCCGTGTTGGAGGCTTGCACACCAGGGACGTGGTCCCACGGTGTCTCCAACACGGAGGGTAGGTCCGGGCCGCCCGAACGTATTTCGGGGTTGGGGCCGGACTACCTGGGTGGGACAGACCCGTCGGGCCGCTCGGACGTATTCCGAGGTCGGGGCCGGCGGACCTGGCCGCCGGGCGAAACAGACCGGCGGTGCGTACGGGACTTCCGGTGGTCAGGGATCGCATCCCTCCCGAACCTGGCCACCGGGGTCGGAGGAGTCGTCGGTGCGGAGGTCACCTCGGCCGGCGACTCGTGAAATAACGCTGATCGCCACGGCGGGCAAGGCCGGGGGTGGGGTGCGACACCCTTGGCCCCAACCGTCCGTGGGGCCCCCCGCGTGGCGGCACCCGCTGCGGAGTCCCGGGGGTCGGAGCCCGGGACCCCCCGAAAGCCGGTGGGAGAGTCCTCTCCCACGGGTGAGTAGGGGGCACGGACCCAGTGCCTCCGATGATTATTCCGGGGGCCAGAGGGAAAGGGTGGCTCCCCAGGTGAGTACACCGGGGCACGGTCGACCGGAAGCCATTCCGGTCGGCCGTGGGGCGCGCCCGGCCACCCGCGTAAAGACCGCAGCGGGCAGCGGGATTGAAAAACGAAATGACAGACTCTTATAATAAAAAATTCGACAGCCAGGAGCACGAGACGGACGAGGGAAGTGAGACTGAGGTGGGCAGGACAGGCGAGAGGACAACGGCTGGTAAGCCGGAATCCAACGACGTCGCCGCTGCTACCGCCGCGAGCACCTCGTCGGGGAAACGTCCCCAACAGGAGAACAAGGACAAGACCGCGCGGGGCAACAGGCCCAGCAGGTCGAAGAGCCGCAAAAAGTCCAAGGGGAAACAGAGGGCGAGGACGAAAGTTGGGAGGGACGCGTTATCCTCCTCCGAGTCCGAAAACGAAGAGCGATCGTGCTCCAGGAAAAGGAGGAATAGAAACATCACTACTGATTCTAAATCCGAGTCGGACAGTGATGTGGCGATTGTAGACGCCCAGGAGGGAGACGGACCAGCACGGCTCGATAAGGAGACGCTAGTCCAAGTGAGATCCACTGCAAAGGAGACCGTGGAGGTGATCGACCAAGTGATAGGGAGGGAATATTGCCCTTCCCTGCAGGATGTCGCGCAGGAGGGTGGTAGGGATCGCCCAGCTACGACGGGCGACTACTACTTAAAAATGTTCAAGAACGCAGCACGTGAGCTCGTGGAGAAAGCCAGGGAGTTAAAAACCCTGCAAGACGCGATGACCCCCGCCAACCTTTCCGCGAGCAGAAAAGTGGAGGAGAAAAAAGCGTTAGAGGAGCTGAGCTTCGAACCGTCGGAGAACCCGGCGATGATATTCGAGGCTGTGAACGCGATCGACCTCGTAACTGAGAAGTCGCAAGCGCTGAAAGACGCGTATCGCGGAAGGCTGAATAGGGCGGCTGCCACCGTCAAGGCCGCTACAACGCTCATCGTACGGAGGTACGAAGACCCGGTGACAGGCCGTGAGAGGGATGAGGAGTTGGAGGCGCTGCGCAGCCAAATAGCTGCACAGCAGCAGGAGATTGTGGCACTCCACGATGCAAAAGCACAGCACCCCGAAACGCAGAGGGAGGTGCAGGAGCTCCGCAGCATGGTGGAGACGCTGCAGAGACAAACCCAACAGGAACGGGAGGGACGAGAGCTGAGGAAGAGAGCCGCCACTTCCAAGAAGAGGAAGCTCCCGGAATCGACCTCGAGCGACGAAGACCGAACAGCGGGGGAACAAGGGTCGATGGCCTTCGACGGAGGAGCGGCGGAGACCTCGACAGCGACCCCGATAACGGAGGAGGAACAAGCGGAAAGTTCAAGGGCAGCGGTCCTTGAAGAAATAGCTGCAACTGGGACGCCGGCGGCCCTCCGACCACCTCTACAAGGAAATCGGAAGGTGATCGACCCCGCGATACCGCCGGCACCGTTAGGGAGGGAGGAACCCGATAAGGGAATGGAGACACGTCTCGCCACAACGATGGTGATGTGCATAAATGAGAAGATGGAGAAAATGGAAAGGTCGCTCTTCGAGAGAGTGAAGGAGCTACTTCCCCCTCCACTTCTCCATCCAGGGGACAGGAGAAAGGCAGGGAGCGACAACGCTCCCCCCGTTATTCCTCCCCCCTCAGGAGGAGAGTCTGTCGTCCCGGGGAGTAACCCCGGGAAGAATAAGAAGGGTAGAAAGCTCGCGGTTAAGAAACAGCCAGCATAGCCCGTTCCCGCGGTGACCGGGGACAAGACGCCCTGGTCACAAGTGGTGGGGCGGAGGGCCGGCCCTCCCCCTGCTCCCGTTCCCACGGTGGCAGCGCAAGAAGCGCGCCACCAGGTAACAGGGGGAGGAGGAGCACGAGCGGCCACCGGGTCTAAGAAAGAAGAGGAATGGACGCTGGTTGGCAAGAAGAGCAGGAAGAACAGCCAGGCTCGGGCTCAACTGTCGGGACAGCCGATGGCAAAGACTGCCAAAGGCAAAGGGACGGGAAAGCCCGAACAGGGGGGAGCGCAAAAAGGGAAAGGGAACGGGAGCGGCCGACCAATCCCTCAGCAACAATCCCAAAAAGTGAAGAGGAGAGTGCCACGCACCGCCGCGGTGACCCTCACCTGCCCCGAAGGAGAGTACGCTGAGTACATGGGTATGGTGAGGAGGCGCGTGGACTTGGGGGAAATCGGGATTACGAAGCCTCCCAATATCAGGAGGACCGCTATGGGGGCCCTGAGCTTAGAGATTTCTGGCCAGGGCAACATAGAGAAGGCTGACGCCCTGGCCAGCAAGATGACCGAGGCACTCGCCGGCCGAGAGGGTGTAAGGGTCGGCCGCCCCATGAAGACCGCCGACATCAGGATCAGCAATATGGAGCCTTCGGTCACCGAAACCGAAGTCCAAGAAACGCTGGCAGCCAGGGGAAAGGTGGGAATCACCGCGATCGCGGTGGGACCATTTCGGGAAACGGCTGGTGGGCAACGTACAGTAGTTGTGAAGTGCCCGCTGGCCACGGCGATCGCCCTCGAGAAGGAAGGAAAGGTAACGCTGGGGTGGTCCCAGGCAAAAGTAACCCAGTAACTTTGCTAGCACAGAGACCACTCCAGTGTTACAAATGTCTGGAGCTAGGGCACACTTGTGCGATCTGCCGAAACGAGGCGGACCGCACGGGAACGTGCTACAGATGCGGAGAAGGCGAGCACCCGGCGCGTGACTGTCAGGCACCGGTGAGATGCGCCGTATGCCAGAGCAAGGGACTCCTATCCGAACACAGGATCGGGGGTCCCTCGTGCAAGGGCTCTAGGCAAGCAACTAGGAAGAAGGCCGCAAACAAGGAAAGCGCGGCGAAGCAGGGGACGGAACCTTCGAAGGCTGTAGGCAGGAAACCCTCTAAAGCCAAGAAGGTTAGCGACTTGGTGGTACATGGGTATAGGGTCATCCAGGGGGAGAACCGAGTTCTGATTGCGGGGCCAACCGAGACCCCGAAGGAGCAGAGGCCTCCCAAGAAGAAGAAGGAGGTCAAAGAGGACCTCCCAAGACCTGAGCCTGCTGCAGAAATGGACGTAGAGGTGGAGGCACCTCCGTCGGAGCCAGTAGCGGGTCCAAGCGGAGAGGGATCAGCTCCGATGGAGTCGGAGAACACGGAGAAACAGATGGAGGAGGCGGGACAAATCATCTCGCAGGATAAAGACGAGAAGGAGGGAGAGGAGGATCTCAGGGTAGGCTACCTTTAGATGGCCCTGAAGATCTTGCAAAGTAACCTTAACTACGCCCGCGCGGCCCAGGACCTGTTCTGTCAGGCCATGGCCGAGCGCGGGTGTGGTGTGGGAATAGTGGCGGAGCGCTATCGCATCCCGAGGAATCACCCTCGTTGGGTCGGGGACTGCGGGGGCTCCGTCGCTATTACATGGAGGACGACGCCGACGTCCCCCCCGTGCACCTTTAAAAGGGCCGGGACGGGGTACGTCGCCGTCGATTGTGGGCCCATCTCCGTGGTGGCGGTGTATGCCCCTCCAAGCTGGACTTGCCTCCAATACGAGCAGCTGCTGTCCGAGTTGGAGGACTGCGTTCGAGGCTGCTCGTCGGGGCGAGTAATCGTTTCGCGACTTCAACGCGAGATCAGCGTTGTGGAGTTGTCCCCCGCCGGCGAACTGGAGGGGCCCCGTCACCGAGGCCTGGGCGGCGGGACTCGGCCTGAGCCTGGTTAACTCGGGCCGAGAGAGCACCTGAGTGCGGCGACGGGGATCGTCGGTGGTAGACCTAACTTGGGCCACCCCCCCTGTCGCCCGCGAAATACGCAACTGGAGGGTGGTCACAGACCAGGAGACCCTGTCCGATCATCTGTACATCGAGATGTCGGTCTGTGCCATTCCTCCGGAGGTGCTCACCCGTCGCCGCGAGGCAGCCGAGTCAAGACGGAGATGGGCCATCAAAAAGATGGATAACGATCGCTTTGAAGCGGCAATCGTGGCCCTGAACTGGGGCAGGGAGGTGAGAGACGCGATAGAGGAGGGAGAGTTAGAGCGGGAGGTCGAGGGGCTAGTGGCCGACATGGTCAAGGCGTGTGACGTGGCCATGCCCCGGCAGCGCCCTCTCCCTCCTCGAAAGCACGGGTACTGGTGGACCGAGGAGCTAGCAGCACTAAGGCGCTCCTCGGTCCGCGCGAAAAGGACTTGGTCGAGGGCCCGCCAAGGTAGGCGGGGCCCGACCGAAGAGGAGGCAGGTGAGGCCTGGCGAGCCGCCCGCCAGGCTCTCACCAGTGCCATACGCGTGGCCAAAGGGCTCGCCCGGGACGAGCTCCTCGACAGCGTGGATGAGGATCCGTGGGGGCGTCCGTACAAGCATGTACAGAACAAGCTGAAACCCTGGGCGCCCCCACTCACGGAGTCACTCGACCCCCCTTTCGTCGACGAAATAGTCGACACTCTCTTTCCCCGGTTCAACGGGGGAGAGATCGGACTCCCGGCAACGGTGCCGGAGTGGCGAGAGGAATGGGGGGTCGAACAGGAAGAGCTGTCGAGGGCGCTCAAAAGGGTAAAGAGGGGCAAAGCCCCCGGCCCTGATGGCATCCCTGGGCGAGCGTGGCCCTTGGCCGCGGGGAAAGTGGCCGGCAGGATGCGCGACGTTTTCACCGTGTGCCTGAAGACCGGCTGCTTCCCCAAAAGATGGAAGGAGGCCAGCCTGGTGCTACTGCCGAAGGAGGGCAAGCCACCGAATTTGCCCTCCTCCTACCGGCCCGTGTGCCTGCTGGACGAGGCGGGCAAGATTCTCGAGCGAATCATCGCCGAGCGCCTCGTCCAGCACTTGTCCCAGAGGGGCAAAGGAGGGCTCTCGGACGACCAGTTCGGCTTCCGCGCCGGGAGATCGACAGTGTACGCGATCAAACGCATCCTCTCCCGGACGGAGGCCGAGATCGCCGAGGGGAGAGTAGTGATGGGCATCGGCTTCAATGTCAAAAACGCCTTTAACTCTCTCCCCTGGCCGGTGATCATGGGGGCCCTGCAGGACTTCGGGGTCCCCATGTACTTGATCATGGTCGTCTGGGACTACTTTGTGGACAGAGGACTGTCCTACACGGACCGGGACGGAGTCCTGAGGATCAGGCGGATGGAATGCGGGGTCCCGCAGGGGTCTGTTTTAGGGCCCCTGCTGTGGATCATCGCCTACGACCTGGTCCTCGGGACACCCCTCTCCATGGAGTGCTGGCTCTCCGGGTACGCGGACGACGTGTACCTGGGGGTCAGCGGGGAGGGGTGGCAGGAGCTGTACAGGCTGGCCAACGTTGCAGCGGCGAGCGTGGTGCGCTCCATCGAGAGACTGGGCCTCAAGGTGGCCCCGCAAAAAACCCAGTGCACGGTCTTTTACAACAAGCGGGAGTGGGGTCCACCGCCCAAGAGACTCAGCCTCCGAGTAGGAGGAACTAAGATTCCGACCACTTCTCGGATAAGATACCTCGGGATGTGGCTGGACACAGAAAGGGACTTTGGCGCTCACGTCGATCACGTGACCCCGAGGGCAAAAATGGTGGCAAACAACCTGTCGAGGTTGCTGCCAAACCTCGGGGGAGCGGGAGGTCACGTGCGACGCCTCTACACGGCGACGGTCCATTCCATCCTAATGTACGCCGCGCCCGTGTGGTGGGCGAAGGCCGAGAGCTCGCGCAAATTAAGCTGGAAGCGGCTCAGCGCGTCATACCTCTCAGGGTCGCAAGGGCGTACAGGACCGTCGCCCACGTAGGGGCGACCATTCTTGCGGGGATCCCCCCGGTACATCTGCGGTAGATATGCCGAAACGTATGATAGCATTCGCATGATCCGCAGCCGGTCGGGGGAGATCACCCCGCAAATAAGAGGGGCGCTAAGGTCCCAAGCGAGAGCGACCCTCGTCGCTCGGTGGAAGGTTTGGGCGGCAGACCCCCGTAACGAGTACGGGAAGAGGGTCACCTCGGCTGTCCAGCCGATATTAGAGGAGTGGGTGGAAGGAGTCAGGACGAGAAACCTGACCTTCCACGCTGTGCAGATGATGTCGGGGCACGGTTGCTTCGGCAAATATCTGCACAGCATCGGGAAGGAGCGCACCACGCGCTGTTGGCACTGCTCGGAGGAGGCGGACACGGCGCAACACACGCTGGAATTCTGTCCAGCGTGGGCAGAGGAGCGCCGTGTTCTCCGGACTCAAATAGGAGGGGACCTCTCTCTCCCGGCGATCGTGGCTGCAGCGGTCAGACCGGGAGAGACGGGGTCGAACAATTGGAGGGCGTTCTCCTCCTTTTGCGAAACTGTTTTGCGGAAAAAGGAGGAGGACGAGCGGGTGAGAAGGGGGGAAGCCGCCCCTCCTCAACCCGATAGCGATTAGTGGGTAAGGATCACACAGGATCCACCGACCCTCCCCCCACACACATCAAAATGGGAGATGACAACTGGGCGATTTCAACCCGGGCGCCAATGCCCCCCGCTCGCAAGGGGGCGGCGTGTCGGACAGAGAGTCAGAGGGAGATGGTGACGGGAGGGCGGATCCCCAAAACCTCTACGGAGGTGGGGGTCCCCCCCTCCCGCCACCGTTCAGTGCCGAGCAGGTCGGTGGAGGAAGCGGGCCGGAGGGGGGGGGGGGGCTCGGACGGATTCCCCACGGGGTCTCCGCCACAGGCGCTCCCTCCGTCCCGCGAAGGCAGGGGGCTGGGCTCCGGGGAGGGACTCCAACGGGTCTCCGAACCGGGGCTTGGCGCCCGCCTGCCCTCATAGGGGCGCGAGGAGGGGGAGGAGGTCGCCTAATCATGGGCGATCATTCCTCCCCTCTTCGCCCGGAGGGCGGGTGAGCGGTCGGGGATTATACCGCTCGCCCGCTGCAGCTGCCCTAGCCAGGCAACGGCAACCCCGGAGGGAGGGGTGGCGGATGAGGGTGGTGGCACTCATCCGTCACAAATTAGAGGTTTCTCGCTAAGGGGAGCGCGTGGGGGAGCTCGCAGATGTAATCATGCGTTTCCCAGGGCTCCCCCACACAGCGCAGTGTTAGGGTCACTCGCAAGAGTTTTAGCCGGTAGACTATGGATCCGTGCGTCCCTTGGGGGCGGGCGGTTGGGAGGCTTCGGCCTCCCTCGCCGCTTCCCCTATAATCGGGGCGCACGCCCGTAGAATCCGGCACTCCCCCGCCCCTCCCCCGCACAGTGGGCCGAGAAACTAGAAAAAGTGGCCAAAATTTGGTTGCAAAAGTTCGACTAAGGAAGCATACTAACTTTATCTGCATAACTCAATGTACTGTTGATAAAAATTTTATATTAATTTGTTAATTAATCTTCCATTAACAAATGGCTTGAACTTAAAAATTTTCCTATAAGGACAATTATTTTTTCTTGAAGATTTTTATAATTTTGACCATATTACACAAATTTCAATATTTTCCTCTAATTTTTAAAAATGTTGTGTATGCATTTATCATGTAAATATTCCTATAAACACGAGAATTAAAAAGTGTTATTGTTTTGGTTCATTGTATGTCTGCTTTATTGGATTTTATAGTATCATGTACGCTGTCGGATCAGCATAACACACCATAACACGCTCCATCAAGCCAAGAACGATTTCATAGCATTCCTTCCAATGTATACTTGAAGTTCAGTCGGCGACTTTTTTGCGCTTTCACGGATATCTTATAGGAATTCGTAAAATACATCGTAAAGCACGCGGTTTGTTTTCAAAATAAATATGTCGAAACTAACAAAAAGGGAGGTTCTTGACCAAATTCCCAGTGATTCTGAAAGACATTTGGGCGTTGATTACATTTTGACAAAGCTAAAAATTGATTCAAAAAATTTGAGAAAAGATGATTTAGATCGGTTAAAGGTCTGTGTGTCATCTTTGCGAACCAGACGCAATGAAAAATTCAACGCGGCTAGCAGAAAGGCTGATAAATTTGAATTGAAAAACTCAGCCTGGCTAAATTCTGAGTTTCATCTTCCAGAATTACGCATTGAAAACGATTTTGAAAACCTCGTTTGTAAATCGAGTGCTGGTCGACGACCTCTCGAATTTCAGAAAAAATCTGAACGATCTCAACGGCGAGAGATTGCGAAGATAAGTATACAGAACGAACATGATCCGAACAGAATTATATTGGCTTGTAAACATGCAACACGAAAATCTGGAGAGAAAGATTTGCATGCAGTTCTGAAAGAACTGTCCAAAAGTCCACATCGTCCAAGCAAAGTTAGAAAGTTACTGGACACGTCGACGTCTATAAAGAAGAAAACTCCAAACGAAGCTTTATCTTTCTTATTGGACAATTCACTGACAAAAAATGTTTACATAAATATGCGTTTAGAAGCAAGGTTATGCGGAGCAGACATTTGGCCACCGTATAATGACGTTCGAGGAGCTAAAGCACAGTGCAGACCACCGAAAGAAGTAGTTATGATCAGCGAAACTATAGCTGAAGTTCCTCTTCAATCACTACTTAATCATACTGTACAGCGAATCGTGAACTTGCAAGAAGAAGTTATACATCAAAGTATGAACAACACTGATCTTGATGTCGTCTTTATTTGTTCCTGGGGATTCGACGGGAGTTCTGGTCATTCAGCTTATAAACAGCGATATCAAAACGAACAAGCAGAAGCTGTTAATGATGAAAATTTGTTCGTTACTACTCTCATTCCTCTGCGATTATCATCTTCTACTGGCATCATATTCTGGAATAATCGATCGACACAGTCTGCCAGGTTTTGTCGTCCACTGAAGTTAGAATATGTCAAAGAATCCAGCGATGTAATCATGAGACAAAAGCAACTGATAGAAGATCAGATAAATCAACTAAGGATTTTTGAAATTAGCTTGAATGATTATCGTATACGGGTACATTTTTCGTTACATTTAACTCTAATAGACGGAAAAGTTCTCAATATCATTACGGGAACCAAATCGATGCAGACTTGCCCAATATGTCACGCAACGCCGAACAAATTCAACGACCTTTCCAATCGGTTAAAAGGCTTATTTTTACCTGATCCAAAATCACTCCAATATGGAATTAGCCCTCTGCATGCTTGGATACGACTTCTCGAGTGTTGTTTGCATATAACATACCGAATCAACATAAAAAAGTGGCAGATGAGAAGTAAAAGTGAAAGTTAGGATTAAGAGTAGACAAACCAAAAGCAGGAGGTAGTGGCACTACCAATGACGGAAACACGGCACGTCGAGCTTTTGAATATCCCGATTCTTTTGCCAATTATCTTGGGTTGGACCGTCAGTTAGTGCGTAACTTCAAGATAATTTTAATTGCCCTTTCCTGCGAATTTCCAATTAATCCTGTTCGTTTTGACACACTGTGCACATCTACAGCTCAGATTTATGTCGCTCACTACTCTTGGTATCCTATGCCTTCGACACTGCATAAAATCCTAATCCATGCTCCTGAAATCATAAACTTTTGTATGCTTCCTGTGGGAATGCTTGGTGAGGAGGCATCGGAGGCCAGAAATAAAGATTATAAAAAGTACAGGGAACGTCATAGCAGAAAGCACAGTCGTAAATCAAACTTAGAAGACATTTTCTATAGAGCGATGGACACCTCGGATCCAATTATATCGACAGTGGGTCTTCAGAGAAGAATTCAAAAGAGAACGAGACTGTCCTTTCCTTCTGAAGTGACAGAATTATTCGCGATACCTGAAGCAAATACAATTTCAAGCTATCACGTTGAGGACGAGGCCAACGATGAGGTCTCGTCTGATCTTGAAGAAACACTCTTGTTCAGCGACGTAGAACTGTCGGACGAAGATTAATTTCAGATCATTGATTTCTGAAGGTTTTTTTAAATAACGTGAGAGGCGAGGGGACTCACTCAGAAAGCACCCCGAATACAGTGAGAGGCGAGGGGACTCACTCTGAAAGCACCCCGAATACAGTGAGAGGCGAGGGGACTCACTCAGAAAGCACCCCGAATACAGTGAGAGGCGAGGGGACTCACTCAGAAAGCACCCCGAATACAGTGAGAGGCGAGGGGACTCACTCAGAAAGCACCCCGAATACAGTGAGAGGCAAGAGAACTCACTTTAACAAAGCACCTCGAATACAATGAGAGGCGAGGGGACTCATTTTAATAAAGCACCCCGAATTACTGATACGGTAATTAAGGGGTCTGAAATCGCACTGTAACCTCCTCGTGGTAGGCCCCGGAAACTACAGATTTTGTAGGCAAACTGCAGGCGTTTTAATTACATAATCATATCATTTTATTGTGTAGGTACCATATTGGATCCGCCATTTTGAATTTCTGAATTTTGAGTACGGATTCGAATTCAGCAACCTCGAAAACCTTTTAGTATCAAATTGCTACACAATCGGAGCATTTTTAGCAATTTCGTCCGCCATATTGGATCCGCCATTTTGAATTTCTCAATTTTGAGTACGGATTCGAGTTCAGCAACTCCAAAAACCTTGAACTATCATATTTTATAATAATTGGAACATTTCTAGTATTTTGGCCACTTTTTCTAGTTTCTCGGCCCACTGTGCCCCGTAAGGGGGGCCACCGGGATATCTTCCGGACGCGGCGGGGCGTAAAGCCCTGATCGGCGCCCGTGACCGGTTGCTCGCGGCGTAACATCCCTGATCGGACCCTCGGGTCCGTGACTGGTTGCCGCGGGCGCTCCCTGATCGG
Organism: Temnothorax rugatulus; assembly: GCA_035220575.1. Classification (NCBI taxonomy): domain Eukaryota; kingdom Metazoa; phylum Arthropoda; class Insecta; order Hymenoptera; family Formicidae; genus Temnothorax; species Temnothorax rugatulus. Next base: position 31,787 of record JASTWL010000449.1, on the reverse strand, counting down.
ACGCCGTGACTGGTTGCCCTCGCCGCTCCGTTGTGGCCCCGGCGGTAGAAGATTTCTCCTGCGAAAAAAAAAAAAAAAAAAAAAAAAGGTTTATCCACATCGCAGGAGTTTCTAATTAAGATAAATTAGTATATTTTGGAAACACTTCGTAAACCGAGTGAAAAATTAAAACAAATCGGCAAATAAACGGAGTTCAATAACATCGCGGAGTTATTTGCATCATAAAACACGTTTTGTAAAGCAGTTGATAATTCAATTTACGCAGTTAATTTACAAAGTTTTAACTCACAAAAGTCATACTAATTCGTTTGTGGAATCTAAAATGTTTTATCAATGGTATCGATTTACGCGTAACGATACCATAAACATGTACCCACTGCGAAAGTACAAAGTGATGCTATATGTGAAACATAATGATCGTCATCACGTGGCTTTCAACGCGAGCAACAAATCGATGACGGGTGCGCGGTTACGTAACGGAATGGTAGAAACGTTCATGAAATCGGATAACGAATTGTTGCCACGTCGGGGCTCGAATTGCAATCGATAAAACCGAATTATCCCGATCGCGTGTACCCAAATCGCGGGGCTAATTTTGTCCCCCGTCCGAACTTGACGCCGACACCTTTCCGCTTTTAGCTTTTTCCCCTTTTTTCGTGCGAAACACATTTTTACACGCGACTGCTTCTAGAAATGGTGCAATTGATAGCCGTTTTCATTATGTTGCTTAGTTTTATTTTCCGGCACTACCGACAAATTTGAAATTTAATTGTCTGGAAGAAATGATCACGACTCGCTATCCTTTCAGGAATTTCGCATTGTCCATATTTACGGAAATCTCAAATAATGCGAAGGTTATTTTATAGGAAAAATTCTGAGAGAGCAAAAGAAAGAGAGAGAAAATTAATTTTATATACCCATTATCTTCCAAACAATATAGGGTTTGATTATAAAATCACTAATTTATGGGGCATTCCACGCCAAGTGTCCCAACTGAGAAAATCAGCCGTTTTCGACGGGCTGTTTTAAACGCTTGTTTCTAAAGCGTCGTCTACAATGGCAGCAAGAGTATACAGTAAGACGTAAGCAGTAAGTTATTGACTAATGGGATTTTTACAATTCAAGAATTATCGACTGTGATTGGTCAATAGCTTACTGCTTACGTCTTACTGTATACTCTTGCTGCCATTGTAGACGACGCTTAAGGGCCTAAGCAGAATGGCTGTCTTATAACCTTAACCCTTTTAGGTCACACTTCCCGAGAATCCCGTACCGGTCACACTGGGTGAAATACACCCCAGCGTGTTTGCACGTGTATAAAAAATTGTAGGTGACCTTAAAAAAAAAAAAATATATCCTGTTGTAGTTTAAGTCTTCCTTAAAAAGACTGTATAGGCTTGATTTGCAAAAAATTAATTTAACATATGTAAAAAAATTATTGGAAAAAAAAGTCGGAAAAGTGGCTTTTTTCACAAAAACTAATGTAACTTTTTCAATTTTTAAGATATTTTAATTTTTCAAACGGTTTTTTCATCCTCAGATGATGCACTTTTCACTGATTATTGCAGTTTATGCGGCCGTTCCAAAAAGTATATTTATTTTGAGGTATGAAGGTGCGATTTTTTGCGGAAAAATGAAAAAGATATTTTTATGGAAAAATAGCAATATATTTATGAAAAATGGTTTAAAAAATATGAAAAAAATATATTTACGTTGCAAATTACATACTTTAAATAAATAAAAGGTTACAATTTTTTATTCGATGCCATAAGCACATTCAACGCATAAATATGCGCGATGCTTGTCGCACATCGGTCGAAGGCAAGTGGGACACATAGACACGTGGTCTTCAGCTCCATCAGAGTCATCGCCGCCAAAAATTGGCTCTTCTTCGGACTCTTCAAGCAATTCCTCGCGAATTGTAGGGGAGCGCAAGTTATAAGCCATCTACTTTTCATGAATAATTACACAGTAAAATTTTTTTAAAAATTCTAAGCAACGAAAACCACAACTGTGTACTTGCCTCTTCACTTTGGAACAACGAGAAACGAAAAAAAAAAAATACTCCAAAAACTCAAATTATTACGTATGAGTCACACTGGGTGAAATACACCCCAAAACTCCGAGACACCCACTTTGAACGGCTGCCGAGAGAAAACAAACGGGCCGGAAAATATACCACCGACGGGGATCGATACTTGAAGATCCCAACTACCTGTAAATGGCGGCACAAGGCCCATTTCCATTGATTTACTGGGTCGTTTTCGAAGTAAAAAAAACGCTGGGGTGTATTTTACCCAGTGTGACCTAAAAGGGTTAAAGGTGCCTTTTCACGTTGACGCTCGATCTGCTCGACGCTCATTTTCAGTGAGCAAAAATCTTCAGAAATAAAATTTATATATATATATATATATATATATATATATATATATATATATATTTGTAAAATATTATTACTTGAAGATATTACTTGAAAATAATTAATATTTTACGTATATCGAAGCCTATTTTTGATTGTACTGAGACGATCAACGACGATTCAGCGTCAACGCTGGATATTGAATAAATTCAGCTTTATTTCTTGACGCTAGCGTCAAAGCGAAACCACGTGACCCTAGAAATAATATTTTTTACTTATTTATATTATATAAATAAATTTATATATATATATAAATAAAATATATTATATTTGAAGATTTTTGCTCGCTGAAAATGAGCGTCGAGCGTCAACGTGAAATGGCACCTTAAGGCAGTGTTTTATGCCTTAAGTCTTTGTCTTATGTAACGCACAATACTGTGTTAATGTTTCCTGTCTTGTGTAGTATACGCGACATTTTAAGGAATAAACGTTGCGTATACTACACAAGACAGGAAACATTAACACAGTATTGTGCGTTACATAAGACAAAGACTTAAGGCATAAAACACTGCCTTAAGGTTATAAGACAGCCATTCTGCTTAGGCCCTAAAGTTCCACGTCGGATAAATACACAACTTAGTAGTGGTTTTTATTCGTCTTTTTATGCGCTTTCCGATGGTAAAAAGTATTTTTTATTTTATTTAAATTTTCATCATGATTTTTTAGTTTAAAAAATAAAAATTGATTTTTCTCGAACTTCGGTATTTTTATTTTTTTTTATAAAAAGGCTCAAATGAAAGCTCGTCTTTCTTCCTATAAAATTCCATTGCTTAAATTATGGGACGATTAGTTCCTACAGTCTGAAAACTGCAAAATAATGCGCGCGCTCGGGAGTCCCGCGCGCGCGGCGCGGTGCTGCAGCACGATGTTACGCGTTGGCACTCGTAGGTTTATACCTTTATTTATATATATATATATATATATATATATATGTTTGAATTGCCGCGTTGAAGTCCCTCGAAACTGAAGCATGCTGCCATCTATGGCAATTTTGAAGCGTCAACCGATTCGATACGATTTCTGTAAGGGTCGACGTAGGCCCGTAGTAACGAGCAGACGAACGTTGCGCGCGCAGCAGCGCAGCCGCATAGCGACTTAGCAATAAGCCATTTCCGGGTTCTTCTCGGAAGTGCGTGCGTGCGAAAAACAAAAAGACAGAGCGAACGACCATTCTACATCATTCGTCCGTCGTGGTCAGACGTGTCCGAGCTATCCTGATTTGCCCGCTGTATATTAGCCATCCGAAATTCTGAGGCCTGCCGCCGATATTTGCAGCGTGTACGAAGGTGCGACGATTCCATTACGAGGCTAGAGATATTGAAAAGGACGACCACGGAGACGGAAGGAAGGACGAAGTTTATGAGAAGGAAGGATGTCGCCATTTTCGGGGATTCGCCCATTTGAATGTCTTTATACGGAAGGAGATTTGATCTGTGATCGCTTGCTGGGCTTTCACTGTTCCGCCAGTCTCCTAGAAGTGGGAGAACCATTTCACGCATGTGAATGGGCTGGCTAAAAGGTAACTCTTGATGTCCTGGGCAACAATCATAAAGCAAACTGAGGTTGCTACATTCGTAGCTATATGCGCTCTCTGATTGCAGCACATTCAGGAGGTTTCCTTTTTACATGGGATGCTGAGATATACAGTCGCCTCGCTGTTGATTGCGGGGCATCATCCCACGACATAATCCTGTGCCTTAACTACCGGGATTATTGTCTTTGAGTACTCAAAGTAAAACGTCGCTAATATCGGTTGCAACCACGCGTAACTTTAACGTTTTCTTAGACATTTTCTTACATGTCTTCTATGCTTTCTTGTACGAATCAGTATACGGATAACTGGTCTCTCGTAAGATTTACTCGATCTTCATTGCGGAAATCGGTCGAATTGCTAATGGTGAAGCATTGTAAATATCTCTTGTACATATTTCGTTTCTAATTACTTGCGTTACGATTATAGATCTAATTTAAGATTTTACGAAGTTTACGTAAACAGAACGTACCTCGTATTCAATTTTCGTGAATTAGAGATTCGTTCAACGTCGTATTTCCGACAAAGTAATTTCTGCGACTGATACATCATTTTACTTGTGTTTATATTGCCAAATGGATTAATGCTACTGAGTAAATTCTACTCACCACAAGAAATTTTGATTAATCGTTCAGTGACTAATTGTGATAATTACAAGTTGATATATAAGTTCTGAGTTACGTCTATTGTTTGAATACTTATTAAATAAGTTTCTCTCTATTTATGAATCATAAGGTAATTTGACTGAAGAACGTTTAAGTACGCATTATTCCATTTTTTTTTTGATACGTTTGAATAATTATTTGAATTCATGTTGATTACCTTTATATTGTGACTGATGTCTTATTAATAGTCATTTCATTTCCTTCAAGCTTACTTTATAAAATTAACAAAAGAATATAACAACGAGCACCTTGTTTAGTTCACTTGTATTCTCGAATGTTTCAATTAACGAATGGATATTCAAAAGACCTTGATCGACATTACATACTTCTCTGTGAAGTGACTATTAATAACTGAATTTATTTCATTTATAATTTCATGTCTTATATTTCTCTGCCATATTTACTACATGTATATGTTTATTTTGTGTTTCACTACATTTACGTATCGTTTAACAGCCCTTGTGGCATTTGCTCATTCATATTACTAAATAAATAGAACGTTGAAACATTGTGTTGACATTCAGGCTGCCGTGTCTCTTTCTTGGACCCTCGTGCTGATCACGACTTATTCAAGACGTGTACAATATATAAGTCACGTCGTCTGTATGTCTGTATGTACGCGAACTACTTCCACATTTATGGGCCAATTCTCTCGAAATTGGTACAAAAATGTTGCAAATTTTTCGGGGATGAAAATGTCGCGGCTTTTGTTTTGTTTTACGCCCCCCCCCCCCCCCCCACTTACCCACGCACCTACGCGCACACACACGTATCTCTTCCTCTCTCTCTCTCTCTGGTGAGTACAGCGTGCACGTCCGTTCTGTTGCTCCTGCTTTAACCGAACATATCTCTGCCGCAAGCTACCTTCGGGCAATTCTTGTTACAGAATTGAGCAGGCTTTTTGTTGCTTGTGGGGATTGATATTGGATCTTTCTTTCCTTGCAACTGCTGTCCCGGATATCCTAAGGCAAAGTATTTTTCTGTTTCTAACTTCACTTTCGCCTCATCGATCTGGATCGACGTGGACTCTCGCTGCGCATGCTCCTGCTTTTTCTTTTCATCTCCGCGCTGTCCTGTTTTTCGCACCTGCTCTACGCACGAGTTACCATCTGTGGGCTTCCGCACGTGCTATTGCCTGTTACCATCCGCGGCTTCGAACGTATTACCATCTGTTTCCTACTGGATTGCCATACTGCGCTTCTCTTGTTTTCGATCCTGAATTAGCGCAACGTGTCACTTATGCAGTGTTACAAGTGTAAGAAGTCAATTGCGACAGCTTCGGTTGCATGCGAGTGCAACAAAGTGTTCCACCCCGGCTGTATCAGGTCGTATTCTCGACTAAATACGCCGATCATTGCTGCAAGGCCTTGGCGGCGTCGCCGGAATTGCCGCTTACGCCGCAGCTCGACAAGTGTGCAGTATCCTTTGATCTAATGGACATGGCCTCTCCTTCGGGCACACAACCACAGACTGATACGCTGCTTCAGTCGATCTTGTCCAAGCTCGACGAATCAGAGAAGAGACTTGCTGCCAGGCTCGACGAATCGGACAGGAGGATCACCGCCAGGTTGGACGAGTCTGACAGGAAGATCACTGCCTTCATCAGCCACCAGGAGTCCGTGAATGCTGATGTCGAGCGAAAGTTGAACCAGATACCCGAGGTTCTGAGAGTCATGGCGGATTACGGTGATCGTATTGCTGAGTTGGAGGCTCGTGGTGGACAATTAGTCGGTTCTCGGCTTACCGATCGTCTGTCGTCTGCTGCATCGCGGGTCTCTCGCACGTCGGATATTATTATTTCTGGCATTCCAAGCATTTTTACCGATGCGCCTGACGTGCTCGTCGCTGGGTTTTTCGTGCGCTTGACGTTTCTCAGCTGGCTTCCGACGTTCTTGAGACTCGCGATGTGGGGCGGAGGAACGCGTCCGTGGCGCGCGACGGGGCCCCGGCCTCCGTTTCTGCCTCTGATCTACGTGCTGACTCCGCTGGACGCACGAGATCTATCATAGTCGCGCTCAAGTCGCGAGAGATTTCCGATTACATTCTGCGGGTTATGCGCCGCAAGCGCCGACTTACCGTCAGCGATGTTTTCTCTAAAAGTATTTCCGGGCATATCTATGTAAACGAACTCCTTCCTACTGACACTTACAATTTGTTGCGTCAGACGAGAGTTAGGGCTAGGCAAATGGCCCACAAATATGTATGGAGCAGGGATGGTCAGATTTTTGTCCGTGAGGACAATGGTCTGCCTCCAATCTTAATAGCCTCAGAGGCTGATCTTGGGCAGCTTCACTGACCAGTGGCGGCGGATGTGGTTCCTCCTGCTTCGCGTGGTTGCCTCGGCATTGCTTGCTTTAACGCCTGCTCCCTTCCTGCCCACTTGGAGTCAATCCAGGCCTTCATCGCACTGAACTTCTTCCACATTATCTCGATTACTGAAACCTGGCTTCACTCTCATATCTCCGATGATCTGGTTTGCATCCCTGGATATTATTTGTTGCGTGCTGATAGGGATGGCAGGGAGGGAGGGGGTGTCGCTTGCTACATCCACGACTCGCTGCGAGCACGTGTTCTGGCGTCGTCTTCTCTCGTCTTCTCGAATGAGCCTGAATTTCTTGTTCTGGACATTCGGGGCGACGATTGTGAGCCTCTATTGTTCACGTCAATGTATCGTAGACCTAAGGAAAAAAACTTTTGTAAATATGTTGATACTCTCACTACATTCATGCATAACTATAAAAATATTATCATTTCTGGTGATCTAAATTGTAATCTTCTCGCTTCATCTTATGAATCTGATCACCTTAGAGACATGGTCTCACAGTTGTCGCTCAACATTGTCAATTCGCGACCGACTTTTCACACTCGCTCTTCCGACTCATGGTTGGACGTTTTTATAGTTAATAGCCTTGATAAAGTCCTATCATTTCGTAAATCGGATGCTCCTTTCATTAACGGTCATGACTTGATTGAGCTGAAGTACACGTTTGTGGTTCCATCTGCCTCGAATCGTACTTTAGTTCGACGCAGCTACAGGAATTTCAGTGGGCCAGGATTCGTCGAGACTCTCACCTCTACGTTGTCCTCATCTTTCGCCGAGGACTTCAGCCAAATGAATCTTAGTGAGCCTGACTTGGATGACATCTTAAATACCTTAACTAACGGCTTCACTTCCAGTCTTGACGAGTATGCGCCCATCCGCACTTTTCGTGTTACTCGCCCAGCTGCGCCTTGGCTTACTGACCAACTTGCTCGCAGAATTCAACATCGCAACCGTCTTTATAATACTGCCCAGAGATCGCGAAACATTCTCGATCTTCATATCTATAGGCAATACAGAAATGATCTCACAGACGACTTGAGAAAGGCCAGGGAGCACTATCACATGGAGAGATTGACTATCATTTCTGATCCATCCAAGTTATGGCGTGAGCTTGCCAGTCTTGGTCTCATTGAGTCTCCTCTATCTTCTCCGCTCAACTTTTTTTCTCGTGATATTTTAAATGCCCATTATGCCTCCATCTCCAACTGCTTTCCTTCTTGTACACTTTCTCAATTTTCTGACATCATCTCATCCATAGTACCTGACGCACCATTTTTCAGTTTTTCTCAGATCACCTTTGAGGACCTTAGCTCCTTTGTCTCCACTTCTTCTGTTTCCCTTGCCTCGGGTTGTGATCAATTACCACTACACGCCATAGCCTTAGCCCTGCCCCGGATTGGTAATCTTCTTACCACACTTTTTAATTGTTGTCTCAAATTCAGTTACTTCCCGTCTTTGTGGAAGCGAGCCATACTTCGCCCTCTCTCTAAAGTTAAATCTCCTGCTTCTCCTTCAGACACGAGGCCTATTGCTAATCTGTCCGAACTCTCTAAGTTGTTCGAAAAAATTCTACACCGCCAGATCTCGGACTTCATAGCTACTCATCATATTCTCGACGATCGGCAATCCGGTTACCGGAAAGGCTATTCCACCCAGTCTGCTTTACTGCGGTTGCTCCATGACATTAAGTATGGCGTCGACGTGAGTGAGGTGTTGATTCTCGTTCTCTTCGACTTCAGCAAAGCCTTTGACACGGTCTGCCATTTTCTACTCTTGACCAAACTCAGACAACTAGGGTTTTCTGATTCGGCTCTCAAGTTAATTTTTTCCTATCTTACAGGCCGATGTCAGGCTGTCGTTGACTTGGAGGGCGTGTTCTCTGACTGGCTGTCAGTCACTTCTGGTGTTCCACAGGGATCAGTTTTAGGTCCTCTCCTTTTCTCCTTATTTATTAACGACATCGGTGCCTTCCTTAGGTTTACCGAGCGCATTATATTTGCTGACGATACACAAATCTATCGCAGAAGTCCCCTTAGTCAACTGAATGTTGCTTTACAGCTAGTTGCACATGACGTGGGTGTCATCTCAGAATTTGCTGCAACCAACGGATTGACTCTCAGTCTTAAGAAATCAAAAGTCTTGATTTTTGGAAGCAGGAGTCATGTTAGTCACTTAAATCTAAATGACCTACCTCTCATTTCAGTTGGCGGTACCTCCATCCCATTTGTTACGGAGACTCGAAACCTCGGGGTCATCATGCGCTCCGACCTATCTTGGGAAGGTCACGTTTCACACATTTCAAGAAGGGTACATTTTACACTGTACAAACTGAAATTTCATAAGAATTCATTATCATTTAATCTACGTGTTAAACTTGTGACCACCTTGATTTTCCCTTTGCTGGACTACTGCTCTCTTGTATACAACGACGTGACCGAGGAGCTAAATACTAGGTTTCAGAGACTCTTAAATTGTGCTATTTGTTTTATTTTTAATTTAAGGCGTGACGAGCACATCACGCCTTACCGGCATCGACTGGGGTGGTTGTCGGTCAAATACCGCCGTCTTTACTTTCTTGGTATTGAAATGTTTAGGGTGTCCCATGACTTATCTCCTAGTTATCTCTCTGAAATTTTCGTTGATCATGACCCCTCAGTCAGGCGATCGTCACGACTGGCGCTACCGCACTCTTTTCATGTTCCCATCCACAGAACTGAAACCTATCGCAGGTCCTTCCATCTCGCGGGCATCTACTTTTGGAACTCGCTTCCTAATGATGTTGTTTCAGCAACGTCTGTCGCTGCTTTTAAGAGTAAGCTTTACGACTATCTTTTCTCACTTGAGCGTAGCTCTATCTAGAGTCTTATTAGTCTCTGCTTTATGCATGATCCGATTGAGAGTGTCAACCTATCGCTTATACGTCAATTAGTTTAAGTAACTTTTTAGTGTTCATTAATTGTTCTTGCGTCTCTTGCGCGTGGAACCTGTGACTGTTTCCATCGCTCTGTGCATCTTTAGCGGACCAGTTCTCTGTGCAGTTCCACTGCTGGTTGCTGCTCAATGCACATCTGTCGCTATTGTATTATATTATTTTATACTGTTCCTCTTACCTTGATTCATTACTTCTGTTCTTATTTACAACTTTTTTGTTTTTTCGATTGTTTTACCTTTGTAATTCTTTACTTACCTAAAGTCATTGACTATGGCATAAAATAAACCAATCAATCCATCAATCTCCCCCCCCCCCACTCACTCACGCACCTACGCGCACACACACGTCTCTCTCTCTCTCTCTCTCTCTCTCTCTCTCTCTCTCTCTCTCTCTCTCTCTCTCTCTCTCGAGTAAAATCGCTCCGTAAAAGTGTCAAGTTTTGAGTGGTTTAGAAGTGAGAGAGAGTGTTAAAAAGTTGTGGCTAGAATATCTGCGTAGACCGGGGTTAGCCATGAGTGTTATCTAGCCGGGATATGCTGAGACATAGACACGAGAGCTGCATTTCGTACAGAGGTCAGAGGCCTCGTACGACAGGTAGGTGTAATGAATATCTGCATAGACCGGGGGTAGCCATGAGAGTTATCTAGCCGGAATATGTTGATACACAGACACGAGAACTGCATTTCGTACAGAGGTCATCAAAGCCTCGTACGACAGGTAGCCATCGGCGGCGAACACAAAACGCTGACGTGTGAAAGTGACGTGTTAAAGTGACGAGTCAATTAACTGTCTCTGCCGATATTAGCAGAATGAACGAGGAATACGCCGAGTATCGATGCTCGGCATGTAAGAAGGCGATAAAAACTGAGGTGATCGCATGTAAGTCCTGTGCTAAGCTTTTCTACCATCCAGGTTGTGTATCTAAGCACAAAATTTATGATAGAAACCGCGAATTGGTGTCGTGTCCTGGCCCATTCGAGAAGCTCATTAGTAGTGATGGTGATAAAATAGCTGATATAAGTAAAGGAGTAGCATCGGCAGGAAGAACATCGGGATCATCGGCAGGAAGAACATCGGGATCAAAAATAAATCCCGCTCCCCTCCCCCCCGTATTCCCGGCGACAAGCAGCGGGAGTAAAGCCTCGAGTGGAGCGGGGGATATTGATAGAAGAATAGACTGGCTTGTGAGAACAGTAAAGGAATTAAAGGATGAGACAGCATGTAAAAACGAGATCAAGTCAGTGATAAGGGAAATAGTCCGTGAGGAGATGGGAGGTATTAAACAAGAAATAGAAGAATTAAGAAAAAAATTGATGCAAGGGGCTTATGGACCATCAGGTGGAGCGTCAAGAAAATATAGCGACGTGATTAAAGAGAGAAAGGAGGAAAATATCTTGATTATAAAACCGAAAGTACAACAAGAGAGTGAAATTACGAAGAAAATAATTAAAGATAAAATTGATATAACCAAGATGGAAATAGCAATTACTAAATTAAGAAAAGGAGGTAAAGGGACAGTGATCTTAGAATGTGAGACGGAAGAAGAGAAGGAAAAGCTAAAGGTGACGGTACAAGCGGCAATGGGTGAGGAAGTCAAGGTCTCGGAGCCACAGAAGAGGAAACCTAAGATTAAAATAATTAATGTTGGTGGAGAAGAAATGAAAATGGAGGATGATGAATTGTTAGATACAATCAAGAAGCAGAATAGAATTGGCGAGGAATGCTGTATGCACTTAGTGAAGAAAATTTTAAGAGGAAAAAATAGGGATATTGAGCAAGGATCTGTAATAATCGAAGTGGATGAAAGCACTCATGAATCACTAATAAATAGAGGAAAGATAAATTTAGGATGGCGAAAGTGTCCGATCTTTAATTACATGAGTGTTAGAAGATGTTTTAAATGCTGGGGATATTATCATATTGCCAAGAATTGCACGAGACAGGAAACATGCTATAAATGTGCAGGAAATCATAAGGCGAATGAATGTACAACGGCTAAGAAGAGGTGTGTAAACTGTACCTATAAGAATCAGACATACAACTTGAAGATAAATGTGGAACACGAGGCGCTGGATTCGGAATGTCCGACATTTAGGAAAGTATTGGAGGAGGAGAAAAAAAGAGCCGGCTGGAAAGATGCAATATAGCAATCACAGGAAGTAGCGGACTTACTCTGGTATACGAAGGCACAAGGCTGTTTGGCGCATAAGGATGAAATTCAACATCAGGTTATGAAGAGGGTGAATCCTGCGATTCGAGCGTTATCCGAGACTACATTGACTATAGAAAGTGATGATAGTGAGGTCAAAGCGTTTGAGTCAATAGATAGGGTAAGACTAGTGGAAAAATTATATCAGTTTTGTACCGGGGTTTAGTATAGTTTGATAGATTAATATAGATATAATACGATAGATTTAATTTTCTCGTATATAAAAGTACAAGTAAATGAGAAACATAAAACAACGGACCATACATGGCTAAAAGTAGAATTTAATATGAATAAAAAGAGTGATAAATATAAAGAAGGTAGAGGCAGGGACTATAGTAAGCTTAATGTAGATGTATTTCTTGAAGTATAAGGACGGAGAGAGTTGTTAATAGTACAGCAATGCAAAAGAATTGAAACATTCAAACGTAGGTTAAGAGAATATATTGTACCTCGAGGTAGAGGACTTAATTTAAGGAAAAACGTAGGTTAAGAGAATATATTGTACCTCGTGTAGAGGATTTAATTTAAGGAAAAACCGAGTTATGTAAATAGCCGAGAAGGCTAATAAAGCTCAATTAATCAATCAATCTCTCTCTCTCTCTCTCTCTCTCTCTCTCTCTCTCTCTCTCTCTCACATTCGACTTTTCATACCCATTCCTCTGACTCATGGTTGGATGTTTTCATAGTCGACAGCTTGGATAAAGTCTCTTCCTTTCGTAAGTCTGACGCTCCTTTCATCAATGGTCACGATCGTATCGAGTTAACCTATTCATTCGAGGTTCCGTCTCTCAAGAATCGTACCTTAGTTCGACGTAGCTTTAAGAAATTTGACGAGCAACGATTCATTGAGACTGTCTCTTCTAAGCTGTCTACATCTTTCCCTGCTGATTTTGGCCTTGTGAGTCTCGGTGAGCCCGACATTGACGGCTTTCTCACCACCATTACCAACGATATCACTTCCAGCCTTGACCTACATGCTCCTATCCACACTTTTTGTGTGACTCGTCCGTCGGCGCCTTGGCTCACTGATGCTCTCGCTGGCCGAATTAAGCATCGCAACCGGCTTTACAATGTTGCGCGAAGATCTGGCAACATTCTTGACTTCCACATTTACAGGTCATTCAGGAACGAACTCACGCTAGATTTGAGAAGAGCTAGAGAGCAATTTAATACGGCTAGACTGAGTTCAATTTCAGATCCTTCCAAGATATGGCGTGAGCTTACCAATCTTGGTTTAATTGAATCACCTCTTTCTTCACCACTAAACTTCTTTTCTTGCGATCTTCTGAATTCCCATTATTCCTCTATCTCCAATCGTCATCCTTCTTGTTCTCAATCACAATTTTCTGACATTATCTTATCCATAGCTCCCAAAGAACCACTCTTCAGTTTTTCTCAAATTACATGTGACAACCTTCGCTCCTTGAGTGTTTCCTCTTCTGCTTCTCTTGCCATGGGTAGTGATCAGTTACCACTGTATGCCATCGCCTTAGCCTTGCCCCATATTGACAATCTTATCACTTCATTTTTCAATAGTTGTATCAAACTAGGTTATTTTCCGAAGCAGTGGAAACGTGCCATATTACGCCCTTTGTCTAAGGTTAAGACTAGTTCTTCCCCTTCGAACACTAGGCCTATAGCCAATCTGTGTGAGCTCTCCAAGTTATTTGAAAGGATCTTGCATAGTCAAATCGTCGACTTTATCAATTCCCATCACGTCCTCGATGACCGACAATCAGGATACCGGAAGGGTTATTCTACACAGTCGGCTCTCCTTCGATTGCTTCATGATATCAAGAGTGGCGTGGACGTGGGTGAGTTGACGATACTTGTCCTTTTTGATTTTAGTAAGGCTTTTGACACGGTCTGTCATCTCCTTCTGCTGACTAAACTCAGGAAACTAGGGTTTTCAGATCTGGCCCTCAAACTAATCTATTCCTACCTCACTGGTCGCTCTCAGGCGGTCGTTGATTTGGATGGAGGGCTCTCCGATTGGCTGTATGTCACTTCTGGTGTTCCGCAGGGATCCGTTTTGGGACCGCTCCTCTTCTCCTTATTTATTAATGATATTGGCGCTTTCCTCAGGTTTACCGAGCGTATGATATTTGCTGACGACACGCAAATTTATCGCAGATGTCACCCCAGTCAACTGAACACTGCCTTGCAACTGGTGTCTCATGATGTAGGAGTTATCTCGGAATATGCTGCAACTAATGGGTTGTCACTGAATCTCGGCAAATCCAAGGTTTTGATACTCGGCAGCAGACGTTATGTTCGGCAAATAAACCTCAGAGACTTACCTTTCATTTCTATCAATGGCACTTCCATCCCATATATTACCCAGACGCGAAACCTGGGAGTGATCATGAGCTCAGACTTGTCATGGCGGGACCATGTCTCACATATCTCCAGGAGGGTGCATTTTACGCTACACAAACTTAAGTTCCACAAAAACTCCTTATCTTTTAATTTACGCGTAAAACTTGTGACCTCCTTGATTTGGCCCTTGCTGGACTATTGTTCTCTCGTGTACAACGATGTCACAAATGAGCTCAATACTAAACTCCAGAGACTCGTAAACTGCGCGATTCGCTTCATTTTTAATTTAAAACGTGACGATCACATCACGCCATACCGACATCGATTGGGGTGGTTGTCGGTCGAAGATAGACGGTTATACTTTCTTGGCATTGAGATGTTCAAGATTACTCATGACATGGCTCCTGGGTATCTCTCTGAAATTTTCGTCAATCCCGATCCCTCACTCAGAAGATCGTCACGTCTAGCTCAACAACACGCTTTTCAAGTTCCTATCCATAGAACCGAGACGTATCGCAAATCTTTTCACCTTGCAGGTACCTACTTGTGGAACTCCCTTCCGGTCAATGTGGTTTCTTCATCGTCTATCGCATTATTTAAGACTAACCTCCATAACTATCTTTTCTCGCTGGAACTGAGCTCTGTCCGGAGTTCTAGCGCGAGCATTTCTTTAGCTTCAGCATGATTTGGTTCGGGGGTGTCAACATACTATACATATTGTACATAGATAAGTTTAAGCTACTCTTTAGTCCTTTTAACTATTTTTCCTTGTTATCTGCGTATGTGTGAGCTTATTATATTTATCTGTCCATCCTTCGCGTGGGACGAGTAGCATGCTTTGATCTTATTCTTTCTGATTTCTTCATTTATCTATTTCGTCCTTCGCGCGGGATCATTCTACTTTCACATACTGCATGACGACATTCGCAGTATTACTACTGTTCTTTATATTTTTATTTTTATCTTTATTTGCTTTTTGTTGTTTTCTTATGTAGTTTTTGTTTGTATGCATTTATACATTACTATTCATGTTTTGCCTAAAGCCTATTGTCTATGGCATAATAAATAATCAATCAATCAATCAATCTCTCTCTCTCTCTCTCTCTCTCTCTCTCTCCTCTCTCTCTCTCTCTCTCTCTATCTACTCATCATCTCGCCTAGTACACACACACGACACACACACACCCAACACACACACACACACCACCACCAAAACACATAACAAATCTTTTTCTTCCTTCTCGCTCTTAACCTTATTTTCTCGTGTCCACTCACACATATACATAACACACAAATCTCTTACTTTTCTTCTTTCCTCTTAACTTCGCTCTCTTTTTCCTCGCTTCTTTCTCGCTCTCTCTCTCTCTCTCGACCTCTCGATCTCGCTCGCTCGCTCTCTCTTTTCAATTTCTCTTGCTCGCTTGTTAAGATCTTCTCTATCTTTCTGTCATTTCTCTCTCTCTCTCCCTCTCTCTCTCATTCTCTTTCTATAAAATTCAAATTTACTTACATTATGGTCCTGTGAAGTGCATGCAGTTCCGATGTTTGCAGGCTCTGCAGTTCGTCTTGACAATAGATTTTGTATTAATTCTTCCGCCGGAATGATACCGCTATTCTAAACAAAGATATATATAGAGATAGAGAGAAAGCTATATAGTAATACCACAATTTCTCGCCTCTCGCTCTCTCTCTCTCTCTCTCTGCGCTCTTTCTCTCTCTTTTTTCTCTTTATTCACACACACACACACACACACACAAATTTCTTTCTTTCCTTCTTTCTCTTAACCTTATTTTCTCTGTCACTCACACACATACATATACACACAAATCTCTTAATTTTCTTCTTTTTCTTAACCTTCTCTCTCTCTCTCTCTCTCTTTCTCCTCTCTCTCTCTCTTTTTCTCTCACTTTTCTCTCTCTTTTTATATCATTCTCTATCTTTCATTCTGTCATTTTCTCTCTCTCTCTCTCTCTTATTCTCTTTCTATAAAATTCAAATTTACTTACATTATGCTCCTGTGAAGTGCATGCATTTTCGCTGTTTCTTTCGATCTCTGTAGGCATTTTATAAACGATATCGTATACACTATTATATATCTATTATTATATTAGAAGAAATATGCAGGACAGCTCCAAAAACAATTGAAGATGTGGTACGCGTATAATATGAATATTGGGGATAAAAAGTTACCATGGTGATGGAATAAATAAATTTAAATATTTATTAAATGTAATAAATGTGTTTAAATATTTGTAATAGATATTTTTACATTAATAATTATATTTTTATTACATTTTTCTTATATATATAAAAAAAATATAAAAAATACATTATATAAAAAGGCTGCTGTGCGCTTTTAAAAAACGGCTGCTGTGCGCCGACACAGAGCAGCTGTGCGTCTGTATAAAAAAGAATGCTGTGCGCCTTTAAAAAACGGCTGCTGTGCGGAGACACAGAGCTGCTGTGCGCCTGTACAAAAAAAGGCTGCTGTGCGCCTTTAAAAAACGGCTACTGTGCACCGACACAGAGCTGCTGTGCGCCTGTAAAAAACGGCTGTTATCTGCCGATACAGAGCTGCTGTGCGCCTGTATAAAAAAGGCTGCTGTGCGCCTTTAAAAAACGGCTGCTGTGTGCTGACACAGAGCTACTGTGTGCCTGTAAAAAGACGGCTACTATCTGCCGATACAGAGGTGCTGTGCGCCTGTAAAAAAAGGCTACTATTCGCCGATACAGAGCTGCTATGCGCCTGTAAAAAAGGCTGCTGTGCGCCTATATAAAGAATCAATAAAACAGAATAAGCAAGAGAAAGAAAAGATCTATTAAGAAAATCGATCTATTAATGCAAATAAGTAGTTCGCGGTCAGACAGACAAACAAACGGTACTTATATATATAGATTATATATATAGATAATTATTTATTCTGATGTATTTATTTTGATTGCTCTTTGAGCAATATTATTGTTTTAAAATAAAATTTTTTTTTAAATATCTATATATCTATATATATAGAGAGAATAATTATTATATATTTAAAAACTATTATATAGATTTGAAAACTATTATAGATTTGAAAAATAATTGTATTGTTATTTATTTACTTCGTATAAATACCTACGTATACGGTACAACGTAAATAATTATGCCTCAAAAGAGAAAATACGGAAATTTGACTAAAGTGAGTCGCGAAAGTAAGCGCTTACGACAAATGCGCAAAATGGAAAGTTCGGAGGAAAGGTCTCAACGACTCGAAGCTAATGCTCAAAGAAATTCTCAGTATAGGGCGAATGAAAATAACGATGCAAGGACTCAACGACTCGAAGCTGATGCTCAGAGACATGCTCAGCAGAGGGTCAATGAAAATGATGATGCAAGGACTCAACGACTCAAAGCTAATGCTCAAAGAAATTCTCAGCAGAGGGTCAATGAAAATGATGATGCAAGGACTGAACGACTCAAAGCTGATGCCCAGAGACATGCTCAGGGAAGGCACCAAGGTAGACAATTAAATCATCACATTGCGCTAATTTCCAAGGAACATGAAATAAATGTGCCAGTTCATACACTTGGCCAAATGAATGTAGAATGTCAATTTTGCAAATCGTTAAACTTTGCATGTGAAAAATCTAAAGATGGAAAATTTACATATTGTTGCCAAAAGGGCAAGCTTAAATTAAAACCAATAAATTGTCCTAATTTTCTTAAAAAATTATACATGGGAAATGATTCTGTATCAAAACATTTCCTTGACAATATTCGTTCATATAATAGCGCTTTAACTATGGCTTCCATGGGTGCCCCGGGAAATAGAAATCCATTGGATGTAGTGAACAATGCTCCTTATTGCTTGAAGATTCATGGGCAATATCATCATTTGACTACAACGGCAATGCGTCCAGCGGATGGGCAAGCTCCGCGTTTTGCGCAGCTTTATTTTTTAGATACAGAAGAAGCTATTAATCATAGAATGAATAATAAAGCCAATCAAAAGTGTGATCCAGTTTTAATGAAAGATTTGTCTTGCTTTATGATCCAATGCAATGAATTTGCAAAAACTTTTAAGATGATGCGTCAAGTTGAACAAGATCTTAATCCGAGAGGCAATGAAGCCATAAATTTAATGTTGTCCTTTCGAAATGATCCTAAACACGATCAAAGAAGATACAATGCTCCACGAGCTAATGAAATAGCCGTGGTTTTTCAAAATGTTGATGGTGAGCCTCCATTTGAGAGAGACATTCGAATTTATAACAAAAATTCGAACGATGTTCAACAAATATCAATTCTAGACAAAAGATGTGACCCAATGTGTTATCCGTTGTTATATCCATATGGTAACGATGGATGGCATTCACAACTTAAATCATATAATCCTAAATATCCAGGATTCAAAGTAACTCAAATGGATTATTATGCTCACCTGTTGGCACCAAGAGTTGAATTTAGTCAATTTAAAAAGGCAGGAAAATTGAGATGTCAGTTCATACTTGATGCTTATATGAAAACTGAAGCCAATAGGATTAATTATATTAAATTAAATCAACCTCAATTAAGAGCAGAACTTTATTCGGGATTAATGGATCACCTAGATAATCGAGCACAAAATGAAGGAATTAAAGCTGGTATACCTGTAATATTACCATCTTCATTTATGGGCAGTCCAAGAAATATGCAAGAAAGATATCAAGATGCCATGTCTCTGGTTAGAAAGTTTGGTAAACCTGACATTTTTCTTACGATGACTTGCAATCCTCAATGCCCCGAAATTAAAGATAATTTTGATGGATGTTCAATAGAATTTCGACCTGATTTGGTCGCTAAAACATTTAATTTGGATATCAAAGAGGTTTTAAAAGATTTAACCCAGAATAATATTTTTGGAAATATTGTAGCTTATGCAGGTGTGATTGAATTTCAAAAAAGAGGACTCCCACATTTGCATTTACTTGCAATGTTGAGTGATGAAGATAAGCCCCGACTTCAAGAAGTCATTGACATGATGGTATGGGCTGAAATTCCTGACGAAGAAAGATATCCAGAACTTAATGTAAAAGTTTTGAAGCACATAATTCATGGTCCTTGTGGAGATCCCTCCCAGAAATATCCTTGCACTGGGGACGATGGAAAATGTTCAAAAGGTTTTCCAAAAGAGTTTCGTGAAGAAACTAATGCTAATGTAAATGGATATCCTATGTATTGTCACGACTTTTTCACTCCCGGACCGCTCCGGGACGTGTATCGGATCAAAAGGGGGTGTTGGGAGAGTGGGATAGTGGGCCTCTCCGACGGCTCTCTCGCTCCGACCGGAATTCAACGCGATATCCGAAAGCTGGGCGCCAGACGCGTGGATTCGCGTCCACTAAGTCGCGAAATTCTAATCAAAAACGCCAGGCACAAGTAATTCGGTGGGCGAGAGATCGGCCAGCTCGACTTAACCGAGAGGGGCGGGGTGATGAAGGGCGAGCGCTGTGTTAGGCGAGGGGACGTACAAATCGAATACTCAAATGTAACAAGGGAAACATAACGCGGTTTATTATAGTAATGAAATTACAATAAGATAGTGAACCCGAGAACAGAAAGTGCAAAACAATTAGAAATCAAACGCGTGGTGACGACTCGGAGAACGCGGCGCGGATAACATGTAATCAAACTCCGGTATTAACTGTAGGAGTAACACGAAATGTTGCCGATTACAAACAACGAAGCTCGGCACAACGGCGCGCGAGGGTCACGTCAGTTACCGTGACCTGAAAGTACCGAGTGTAACCGAGGTCACCCTGACTAATCCGTGCTCGCGAAAGCCGGTTTAGCGAACGAAAACGAAAAGACGGAATCTCAATCGGAGTAAACGGGATGTCGCGATTTCAGAATGAACGGAAAATAAACCATCAGAGTATGGAAGGCGAAACCTCGAATATAATCTTCTGGTTCGAGATAAAAGGTAATCTTAAAGCTAAGGAACGCAAGTAACGCAAGGAGGACGTAATTCCAATAACGCGATTAAAAACGCGAGTAGAGTAACGCGAGATCCAACGCAAGAATCCCGTCGCCACAGAAGATAACGCCCTATTACGCGAACACGAATTCCCGAAAGACAAGGTCCAACATACGCGATTATCGCATGTCCTTCGCTAGGACGGACGCTCGTGGGCGTATCCCGAAACGACGCAATACGGGACGCGAGACCTTTAGAATAACGCGAAATAGCGTGCTCGATTACACGAAACGGACGAGACTCGACGAGCGCAACGGGACGCTAACACAAAATCGACGCGAGTACCAAAAGTAACGCCATTGACGCAACAACGCAATAATTACCCGACGCGAAACAGACATCGCACGAGCGAAAGACGCGAATATCGAAGATCACGCTATTAACGCAACGACGCAACACCCGTGAAATCGACGCCACACGCGCGACAGGTGCGAACGTGAACGCGAATATTACACGACACAACCCTATCGCGATCTTCAGAGGCTCGATGTAACGATTCTACCGCGATCCCACGGCCACGATACCATCCCGAGGCCCCGCGCTCTCGCTATCGATCGCGAACTTTTGCTCGGCTCCTACAGAACCTTACATACCGCGGTATTACTCGAACCTTCCGAGCGAGAGCGCGTACCGGAGGGCGGCGTCGTGGCTCAACACTAGCGAATTTACTCGCGAGCAACCTCACCGGTGTATGCCTCCTCTCGGGGCTCCTCGCCGTCGTCTCGTGCCAGCCACCTCGTTCCCGGGACTTAGTTTTATTTGGCTATCGCGGACCTCGGCTCCAACCGTACGCCTACGCCGATGGACGGACAGAGAGTAACGCGGTAAATCCGCTCGATCGCAAAATCGATGTGGCATCCCCTCGGTGGGGCGCGTACGGGCCAATAGGACGCAAACTCGCAAGCTCGCGGGATCCCGGCGCAAGGCCGTCGCTAGTGGATCTTTCGGGGGGGTGCGCAACGGTCCCCCGGCGGCGCAGTGGCTCGTAGGTTTGTCCTCGGCCGCGGACGGAACTTCGTGTCTGCCGATACGTCTCCGGTTTGACCCCGGGGCGGTGGCCAACCACCCCGCGGGTCGGTGTCATGCGGAGGTAGTTCTCGACGAAGGCGGGTTCACCCCGGGCCCTGGGGTCCCGCTATCGGCGATCTCGTCCGTCGCTGCCTCATGTGTCGTACGCCTGCCGGCCTCGCTGTTATCGCCGACCCGCGATCCCTGCCGTTTCCGCTTTAGCCCCTCGTCCCGGATTTTTGGGAGTCCCCCCGGGTCCCTCCTTGGCTGTCGCTCCCTCGTAGAGTCGCTCCGTGATGCGGGTGAGGCGCCGCGTATTTTACAATAAGAAAAACAAAAGGGGATCAGAATGCGAAAACGCGATATAAATTGGCCCCTGGAGATCTCGTCGTGGCCTCTCTGATCCGTCCCTCGGCGCGAATTCACGCGTCTTGTGACGGCAGTGGAACGCCGTGACGAGGCGGCGGGCCGCAACGTCACAGTATCAACAAAGGAATTTTGAGAAAAAATACATCGTCAGAGGCAAAGAAATTGATAATCGATGGGTAGTACCATATTCACCATATTTAATTATGAAATATGATCGACATATCAATTTGGAAATATGTTCATCAGTGAAGAGCGTAAAATACTTATATAAATATATTCATAAAGGATTTGACTGTGCTACAATTGAAGTACAAGCACAAGATGGCACAAGGTTAATTAAAATAGATGAAGTTAATTCATACCTGGATGCAAGATATGTTAGTGCTCCAGAAGCAATGTGGAGACTGAACGGATATGATCTGTTCATGAAGTCTCACACAGTAATAAGACTGGCAGTTCATTTGCCTAATCGTCAAATGGTTTATTTCCGAACGGGAAATGAAGAGCAAGCTGCTCAAAGAGAGCTCACTCGAGATACCACGTTGACTGCATGGTTTAAATTAAATCAATCTGTTGAAAATGCGGTGCATTTTCTTTACACAGATATTCCTTATCATTATATCTATGATAAAAAAAAAACTAAGTGGAAGCCACGCAAAAAGGGTGGTGATAAAATAATTTCAAGACTTTATACAGTAAGTATAAAAGATATTGAGAGATTTTATCTCCGTCTTCTTCTACTCCATGTAGTTGGAGCTAAATGTTTTGAAGATTTGAGAACTGTAAATGGAGTTCTTTATACAACGTTTAAGGATGCAGCAATTGCAAAAAATTTGGTAGAAACTGATGATCTTTGGGAAAAAACGCTGGAAGAAGCAACAGATTCCAAAATGCCTGTACAACTTCGAGAGCTATTTGCCTACATTTGCATTTATGGAACTCCAACAGATGTACTAACTCTTTGGAATAAATATAAAGATCACATGATTGAGGACGTTGTACACAACAATGTTGTCAATCCTGAAAATATGGCTTTAAACCATATACAAGAAATTTTGAGAAATAATGGAAGTAGCTCTGAGAACTTCCAATTGCCAAATCCAATTCCAGTGAATATTTACGTCACAGAATATAATGTAGATGAAGAAAGAAGACGTGGTGACTATTTATTATCAACATTAAATGTTGAACAAAGATATGTGTACGATATAGTCATGCGAGCGATTGATAATGAGAATGAACCTCTTTCTATCTCACTCTTCTGAGAGTTAATTAAATTAAATTTTATTTGTGCAAAACATTTAACCGGAGATCTGACTATTCGGATGCATAGCTCCTTAAGGACGCGTCAGCGACCATATGTTCCTTAATAAAAAATGATCCCCTCTGTGTGACCTATCATTCTTCAAAGTTTGTCGGTGAGGTCCTAAGGGCCTGTATATATACATATAGTTCTTGTGTTATATATAATTAGAGTTTGACAATAATGCCGTACCGATTTTGCATATTGTTATATATGTAAAGTTTATATACCGATTATCTCCTTACTGCTAGATCAATTAATATTAATTTCTACAACCTAATTAACTTTATTTACTGAAAGTTTATACATTGCAGCAATTAAGAAGAGTTTTCTTAATAGTGAAATGTCATTACAAGCAAAATATTAATGCGCAAAGTATTACCTATATTTATTAATTATTTATTTATTTATTAATGAAAGTCATTTATATATTTTGTTTTTATTGTATTTGTCTTTAGTCATACGGCATAATGTTTCAACTGTAATGTTACAATTTTACAATAAAGCTTTAAAGTTGATCTAAGTTGATGTGTATCTAGTAATAAAGATCTATGTAAATAAAAACAAATACCACAAATCGAATTTTTTATATAGTAATTATATAATTAGCAAGATATACATTACAAATGTATATAAATGAAGCAATTAAATAATAAACATAGTTAATAAGGAAAGTGCTTTACGAACTATTTATTAACACATACAAATCATGCACATATCAGATCATCTATCACATGTCTATCATCTATCTAAGATCACTTATCACATAAATAAAAAATCTTAAACAAAAATATTGTTTTGCGTATTAAATAATAAAATTATATTAGATTTAAAAAACAATGTAACTGAAAATATTATTTTAAACTTAAAATCTTACTTAAAAGAAACAGTCTTTTTTACAATATTACATATAGTAATGTATCACATATTGTAATAAAAAATACTTTAGTAATAAAAAATAAAAATAATTTTTGAAAAAAATAAAAATCATTAAAAACAAAAAATATTACATTCTTTATAGTGGAGAAAATAAAGCATCTGTTATCATTTTCTTTTTAATATTTTTCTCAGATTGTGGAAGATTTGTCAAGTGAGCAACAATAAATTGTGTAAATGCTTCGTCTTCATTATTGTTTTCACGTTTGTTATCTAAAACATTCATGATTTTCTGGCTAACCGATGTAAACATATTGTCTAATTCCTTTGTTTCATCAACTTTACTTTTTTTAGATTTAGGTTTTGTATGTAATACGTCTGATTGTGAATCTTTGTCAATGTCGCGTTTATGTGTTACGTGTGCTTCAAGAATATCTTTTAAAATATTTTCTTTATTAATAATAAATACGTTTATTGACTCCCCGCAGGGTTGCAAGGCGTTTTGTAGGGACGTTCCCAACCCTTTATTCCAATACTACCCTTCTCCTCTCACTTAACCCTTTGGACCAACGGCTTAACGTCTCTTTCCGAAAGACGGAGCCCAGTTTGCTCCGCACAAGAGCCTATCTTGCACGGAGGGCACAGCTTTCGGAAAAAACTTTCCATGTTTACATGGCTCTAGTGAACTCGAACCTCCCAGTAAACAAAAGGTCCTCTTTAAGTGCTCTTTAAGATTACTTTTGAAAGATAAAAGATGTCTTTCAAGATATCCAAAAGAGGACTTTTAGTGTAACTAAAAGATGTCCAATGTCCATCTCAAAAGTGGTCTTTCAGATATCCTTATGAGCACTTTTGATTTTTGAAACCTCTTTCGAAAGTTATCTAAAAGTCAACATTAAGAGAACTAAAAGAGACCTCTAGGTTGTCCTTCATAGGTTAGGTTGTGACCGGACTCGCGATTCTAATTGTCGGAATTTATTCAATATGCCACTTACTTGGGCTTGATTTACGGTCGCCACTGTATTTTTGCAAGGAAATACAGAAACTTGTAATATCTGCGTCGCCCCGTTCCCTCTTCTTCAAGAAGGCTGCTCTCGTGTACGCCGCGGACGTGTTCAGACGTGTCGGCCACGCCCTTGTTATGCGAAACGTAAAAACGATGGGATGGGATGAACACCGGGGTCGCGCAATGAATCAAATGTATTTGTAATAACAAATAACAAAAATATATTTCAATAGTACAGCGTCTCACGGGATTAATTGTACGGTAGTTATCCGTAGTACAGCGCGTTTATCTGTCGCACGTAGTTCGCGTAAGACCGTCCTGAATATCTCGTATCTGCGTATAATCACGCTATCACGCAAACGGAATCTCGGGATAAGAACGCCGGCTCGGTAGGCTCGCGACGAACTGTCCCCTTTACTCTCGCTAATGCGTTGTAAATAATCACGCTATAACGCAAGCGGAATCGCGGGATAAGAACGCCGGCTCGGATTGTTGAAGCGAATCTCGATATGAGTTACCGCACCGAAAGCTCCCGACGGACTGTCCTGGAGAGATGGTCCTCGCTCTCCCACTACGGGGCCGCGCACGCGTAAAGCGTACGGTTTCGGCGCGAAGTTTCCTGCGCGCCGAGCTCTGGGATTGGCTCGACTCGTGTCGTTGATTGTAAACGACACGTTATTCTACAGAAACGTGCGTAGTCGATCTCTTGACTATTTCCCTTGATCGATGGGAAGCTGCACCGCTATTGGACGACGTGATCTGGCTTTCGCTCGGTCTCGCGTGCGTGAACCAATCACGTCGTCGCTCGAACGCCGGTCGCGTCATTGCGACGAAAGTCACTCGATTTGTATCGAGTGACCTTTACAAGTCACTAGGACGATCCACGAGGTCACAGGTAAGTACGACAGGTATCTTTTTATCCGTAACTAATCTAATTTCCCTTTTTCAGGTTTCAGCGGACGTCGTGGGATCCTCCGGGTTTGTTCACCATCCGGTGATTACAAGGTAAGTATAAAACGTTCGTACATCACGAAGTATATCAGGTAAGTATCGACAGGTAAGTATAATCAACTTAACGCCATCGCATGCATAAAATAATAATATCAAACGCTTAACTCGACAAGAAATACTTAAAATAAAACTGAATTTACCGGATCTCGCCTCCTATTGGTCGATCGATCGGTACATGTGGCATCTTGCCCAAGATGACTTTAAATCAAATAAACTCTATCGCTATGTCAAAGTAAACTTAAAATTGCACGACTAGAACGCTTTTGCACATATGTATCGCTCGGCTATCTCTTTTTATTATGCCGCTGTCAAATTCGCGCTTCTTAATCGTATATGGCACAGAGTGCTCCTATTGGCTCACCGCCTTGATAATTACTCGAAAATAAAGACTTTAACTTAAGGAGGCTCTTACCCGGCTGCTCTAATCAATGTAGCAACCGAAAAATTATCATTAATAATTGGTTATAAAATTATCGGAAAATTAAATAAAAAAATAAATAATGATTTTTACATAGTGTAAGAGTAAGTTATATGTTCTATTAGTGTAAATATTAAAATTTATACAATAAGTCAGTTGACTACGTCAGTGCTAAAGAGCAGAATAATAACATGCGCGTGTTACAACGTCGTCTGCAGCAGTCTGCGGCTAAGTGAGGTGTAGCCGTGTAGCGTTGTAGCGATTGATGCGATGAAGAGATTGAGCCAAAAGAAAGATATAACGTGAGAATGCTGAGAGGGAAAATGAAAGGAAAATTCTTGAAAATAAAGGTTGTCAATGCGCGAGAGAATAATTATGCCGCTACCATACAGCGCAGAGAAAAGACATGTGCAAGTGAGGTTAGAAAGAATAATTAACATTGTTTATTTTTTTATTTTCAAGGTTTGATTGGCAAATAATTGAAACTTATTGTTTATATAGGTACAAAACAATTACGCATTTTACTTATTTACGTGTAATACAACATTTGAAACTTCGCGCGATTTTGACACTCGGAAGATCATTCGCCTAACCTGTCGTACGTCATATTAAAACTACAATATCTTTTATAACTCATCGTCAACACCAAGTTTTCTTCTTATCATTAGAAAGATTATTATTTTAACTACAATTCCTTAGTTTTTTGTTTACCTGGCTCGCAAACTTGCCAAGAAAATACATCACTTCCGGTAAAAATTTTAGTGTTTACCATATGCCCTGTGTTAAAAATGCGAATTTCAATACTGATATTTTTAAAATTTTTATCGTCCACCTATGCTAAAGTTTTGGGCATCGGTTCGTTGTGGTTCACTTTACAACATAATTTAATTTCATAAAGATCTGTCGTTTTATGATCGAGGTAAGAGCCTCCTTAAATGTGTCGAAATAAAGCGAATCGACTCAATCTCGCCGGGAATCGCTCCCATTGGCTATCACGTATGCCTATTGGCTGAATAAACTAAAAACGTTCCAAACTTATGCGAAACCTATTTTGGCTCGTCTTTGATGCTTAGTATCAAAATATAAAATGTGTACAGTATGTATAGTGTCATGATTATGTTTAAATCGTGTGTGCATGTTAAAAGTGGGAAGAAAATTATGAAAGTTATTATTATGTACTCTTTGAGCTCCATCTCAGTCTATTCTGGATGTTAAATGTGTATTTGGTATCTTTGCCGTGTATAACAGTAAAATAATATAGATTATGAATATTGTAAAGTTATCAGTATAAAAGTAATGCTGGTCAAATAAAATCTCTCTGGGATAATTGTGAGTTGAATATTGTTGAATTTACGTTAAGTGCCTTCCTATTGGCCAAATCTTCTAGTGTGTCTAAATGTGTTCTCTACGTGTTTCTGTAACGTGTTATGTGTCTTTAATAATAAATCGACTTTAATAATCGCTAAATCTCTTTCTCTCTGAGATCGCAATGTTCTTATAACTAATCACACGTATAACTAACCTTATGGATATTAATATAAAAATACATTGAAAAAGGTAAGGAGTGCTCTTGCTACTGCATCTCCACGTCCTCCGGAAGGTCGTCGCTCCTGGTGTCACCCGTGGTCCGGTCGCCTTCGCCTCTCGTTTCCGATTGGTCGTCGGTCGGCCGCTTCTCTCCAGCGAGCTGTTCACTCGCCGTGGTCACCCACCTCCTCGAATTCCACCTCCGGGACGCCTTCGAGTAAGTCCTGCGTGGTTAGCCCCACGTCGGCCAGGATATCGTCCTCGACCTGTGATTGGTCGGTCTTTCCGGACACCTCTGTCGTCTCCTCTCGGCTGCTGTCACTCTCTGCTACTCGCCTTTGCTCCTTGGACATCTCGGTCGTCTCAGCGCCTCGCCCTGGAATCGACGATGGAGCCGGTACTTTAGTCACCGGTTCCAAGGTTAGGGTTAGGTTCAATTAATTTTTATAATTTTTTTGCAAAAAAATCGAATAAAACAGGAAAAAATGAAACAGAATTAGAATAAAAAATTGTATAAAACAGAAAAATGTATTCTGTTTTAAACAATTAGTAATCCAATTCTGTCGCATTTCTTTATTAGCAAAAATAAACAGTCATTATAAGTAAATACATTAATTTTATAGAATCTAAAATTTAATAGAACTTGTTAAATTTATAAACAGAACGTTTTAATCAAATAATTACATAAAAGTCTTACGATAATTATTGCATATCACATTTTGACAGTGAAGTAACATTGGTCGCGTTCAGAAGCACAACCGCTCATTCCTTTAGAACTAAAAATTTACGTCAATCCGATGCAAGAGCCCAGTGAGCGGTTTGTACTTCTGAATGCGCCCACACTCTTAGAAAAGAATTCTAGATACAATACTATTAGGATCGAAATAGGGCCAATCATATTAGTATTGAAAGAAGATATAACTTCTAGAAAGAAGAATATTTTAATCTTAAATAGAGAAATTCTAAATCTAGAATAAATAATCTTGATGCTATCCCTCTAATTTTCTCAGAATTATTCTAGATTTAAGAATTCCTCTATTAAGATTAAAATATTCTTCTTTCAATACTAAATATGATTGGCCTATTTTGATCCTAATAGTATTGTATCTAGAATTCTTTTCTGTGGGTGCATTGATAGAAGTACAAAATTGCAACTTAAAATATTATATTATCTAATGATCTAGATCTTTGTACTTTGTTAATATATGAACTATTAATTTGGTTATTCTTTTTTTAACTTGATTATGCTTGGTTTAATAATCGTCGTTCTTGCTCATTTTCTTTTGGCGATGTTCTTCATCCTTTCGAGCTTGTTCTTCTTTAAGCTTTATGTGGTCACCATATTTTTGCAGCCAAAGTGTATCCGCTTTTTTACTATTTCATCAGTATGGCATATTTTTTGGTGATGTAACTAAAAATAAAATTTATATAAATAAAATATAATTGTAGATATGTATATAAAGTTAAAAATTATTAAAAATAAAAAAATGACTCACCCTTATTATTTTAGGAAAATTGCAATTTGAAATCTTGGTCTTGCCAGCTTTTCTGATGATCCAAGTACATTTGCCTGCCAACTCATCAGTCATAATTACCGACAAAATTCTTTTGATAGCTTTGTCGAAAGTATCTCCTCCAACAGCAACCATTTTTGCTTCTTGAAACATGATAAATTATAAAATTTATAAATAAAATTATAACATAAATAGGTTAAGTTATTTTAAATAAATAATTTATTACAAAATTGTGATCTCATTTGTCGGTGGAGAGGATTTACTAACAAGGGAACGGTCGGGGGTGTCCGAGACCGATTTGGATAAGCTTTGGCTATGTTGTAGAGCATCAAAATATATTAGACACGTATTTTTTTTTTGCGGCTTATCTCGACGTTTAGGGGTTGGAACAACCCCTCGAAAATAACGGATTTTATAGTTTTTAGCGAATATCTTCGAAAATATAAGGCGTATGAAAAAGTTTGGTACAAAAGGTTTATGGCTTTTTGTGCTCTTTTCAAATTTGTCACATTTTTAATTTAACCCCACCCCCACCTATTATTTTTACGCCATTGTAAAGAGCACAAAAAGCCATAAACCTTTTGTACCAAACTTTTTTTTCATACGCCTTATATTTTCGAAGATATTCGCTAAAAACTATAAAATCCGTTATTTTCGAGGGGTTGTTCCAACCCCTAAACGTCGAGATAAGCCGCAAAAAAAAAATACGTGTCTAATATATTTTGATGCTCTACAACATAGCCAAAGCTTATCCAAATCGGTCTCGGACACCCCGACCGTTCCCTTGTAAGGTCTTGGTCGAATAAAAGCAATTGTTCAACTTCTTTAGTCGGTAACATTTGAAGTTGATCAAATGTCCCTGCTATTGTTCATTTTGTGGATATTGTTTTTATTATTTTGTCGTGGTCCACTTTTCATTATCAACAACAGTTTATCCACTTTTTTAAGTAGCATTAAGGGGATGCTGGAGTGACGGCCGAACTTCCTCGATGTCGATAATGTCAACATTTCTAATTTTGTTTTTCCTATATCTGTCTTTGTCTAACGAAATGACATCTGTCCTTGTTCGATTGCTTGCGCCATCTCTGCTCACTAGCCTGCGTGTATATTTTGTGGAAAATATACACGATTCTTTCGATAGCACCTAACCTTTCATCTTTTACTGGTCTAAGTAATATCTTTTTTTTTTTAGGCTTCAAATCTTACTTCTAATTGCACGATATTATTCCTGACAGTTTTTTGTAGAGGGCTGTATCACTATTTTCTATAGAAAAACTGCAGAATTTTTGTATAAAGCAAATATTGTCGTCAGGTAAAGACAATATAAAATTTTTTTTAGTTTATCAGAAAAAATCATGTACAGCCCTCTACATTTTTGTGGCCGTACTTTAATCGTGTAAAAGGATTTTTCATTCTGTTCAGCCAATTCAAAGATACCCAGCAAACCAGTAATCACCGAGTGCGTAAATTTTGATAGCAAATTGTCGCCAAGATGGCACCAAATTCCGAATTTGTTGCCATCTTGGCGACAATTTGCTATCAAATTTACGCACTCGGTGATTACTGGTTTGCTGGGTATTACTTAGACCGATTATGTCAGTGTCGCCTGTCACTCCGTCGGTTATACAGACGGCTGCAGCATCCCCTTAAGAGTATTTCTTGGCAAGAAACTGTAAAAAATACTAAATTAGTTATATTTGTTTAATTGATTTTCATGTATTCAATGGGATAAATATAAATAACTTTATGGTCTTTTTAAACAATTTGTAAGTTTGTCAATAGCAAGTTAATATAGTAGACTGTTCAAGAAGATCATAATAGTTCTTATTTATAAATATTCCAATTATAATTTTTTTAAGAAACAGGTAATAAATTTTCAAATTTAATTATATATATAGTATATTACAAACGTACTTTAAAATGTCATGTTATATAGATTTGATCATATAAAATAAAAAATTGTAAATATTGTTTTCATTAATAAATATATAAAACAAAATTTATGTAGAATAACAAATTTATAGAATTGATAGAGTTTACTTACAACAACAATGATCTATGTCGTGATTCATTGCTCAAAATCCAGCAAGCTCTGAGTTTCATTTTGATTATTATGAGGAGCACGAAACTCTTCATTCTCATTGTCGTTTTCATTATTGTTATTGTCGTGATGCTCATTTTCACCATCAACGTTTTCATCTTCACGTTCATCAGATCTACCATCTTCTTCAATGTATTCTGTATTGTGTCCGTCATCGCTTTGTAAAGAATCCTCAGCATCCTGAAATCCTCAGCATGAGAGAGTTCTTCTACTGATTCTTAAAGTACAACATTGGTGCCGATAAAAAAAAGTATTTAAAAAT